>BGPR01000810.1:287657-379242 GCA_013235015.1 Araneus ventricosus | reverse complement strand
TCTGGTGAGTCCTTCATAGTTTAGCATCGCTGAGCTAAGACCCTACAATGCTTTAATTGTTTTTATATTTTAGTTGTTCTCAGATGAACAAGAATTGCGAGAAAATCAGATTTCTTAGAGATGTATTTCGTTTAAAATTTCAGCAACTTTGGCGCAAAGACCAAATGACAAATTTTATATGTGTAGCTTTTTGTAACTTTGAGCTACCGTGTTATCAAACTGACAGATATAATTTCGAAAATGTTCAATTCGAGCACAGGGTGGTCTGAAACGTGAATATTCATCGAAATCTCGAGGTTAATTTACGACGATTGCAATACTTTCAATTTGCATTCTTATACGTGAAATAAGTTACACTGTCTTGTATCTTTAAGCTCTAAGGAGCCTTGGTGGCCTAGTGATAAGGTCTGTGCCTCGACTTCGGAAAGCACCAAGCTCGAAACCCGATTCCACAGAAGCTCCGTAATGGGGCGTATTGCAAGCTAAATAATGCTTGGAGGCTAAACGTCCTTCCACTTTGAATTGTGTTTTTGTTTGTTAATATTGAATTTTGCATTCGATTTTTCACACACATTCTCATATGCTATAACGTTGAAATTCAGTACGCCTGTGTATTTTCGATAACATGCATAGCTTTAATATATTAAAAATTTAATTATCTGTCAATTGAACCACTTTAATTCATTTTGAAAAATGATACACGTGGCGGCATCTAGTAGAGAATTTGTGAAAAAATCATTTCAAGATTCCATATTATCTATAATAATGAATTATAATTTAAAGACTGTGAAGTAGAAAATAATTATATTAAAAAAATATTCAATAGAACTCTGATTAAAGTTTGTTTTAAAAAACCTTTCTAAATAAATTAATTTTATAACATTAATTTTTAGGTAACTCCACTATTATAAATATTTTATTAATCAGCTTAAATAGTTTTCCGCATTCTTTTTCGTTACTCAACAGAGCTTTAGTATGATCGCCATTCTATGAAAATATTGTTTAAATTCATGCATTAAAATCTTCTTAGTGCGTCATTCAAGGATATATTACTGAATTTTGTTTTAAAACATGATAAAATTCTTGTGTTAACCTATCAGTTTAAAAGGATAATGTCTACATATAAATAAAATTTTATCATCATTGATTTTATTATGGAGCTTAGAATATCAGACTTATTAATAAATATTTAAACAATCGAACTTTCAAATAATTTAGTTTTAGTTTAATGTAGTTGCATTAACACGAAGATATGAAGTAACATGAGGGCTAATTTCGACATAGCTCTTCTTTTTGAACTTCGGTCAGATGACGAGGACGACATCTTGGCTGGTATTTATCTCTCCAAGATTCCTCAACACACTAATAATAGGACATTTAATCAACTACTTATGCTTTATCGTGCATCAGGCACCCTTAAATGGCGGAGCTTCATTAGAATCGGGTTTTGAGGCTGGAACCCTCCGGTGGTGAAGCCGAGACCTTACCCATAGGTCCCCGCCGCCCTAACCGAAGTAACATCAAAGTAAAATCATGACAATGTTAAATCTAAACTTATAAAAGAGAATGTCTGTGTATGTCATTCTGGGCTTTTTTTATAATGATTTTCACGTTGAAATTTTTTAATATTGTATTGGATTAACGTACCCTGTACGGTTTTCGAACCGTTCAAATGCTATTATAGCGAAGAACAGTAAGGGGGGAAATCAATAATGTGTATCTTTTGTTTTGATTTTGTTCTCAAAACTTTTTCGTGTCATTACGGGCGTTTCTTTTTTTTATTTTGTTGAAGTCCTGATTCCACGGTCATTGCCGTGGGCGCACTAATAGTAAATTATAAAAATAAATAAAATGAATCTTTTAGTACCTATTGTTAATTACAAAATGCATACTTAGTTATGCAACTATTTTTTATTCGCCACTGTATCACAATAAATATAAGACAAATACATGTTATATATTTCTTTTTTTTTTGCGCTTAAAGCTATCATCCGTACTAAAATTACCCGAAGTTAAAAGAATAAAATTGCTAATAACTAATTTTGTAAAAAAAAAGAAAAGAAAGTTTAGTGAATAAAAAATATAATTGCCTAAAAGTTAAAAAAAGCACAAAAATAAAAACAAAAAATAATCGGAGAAGGTGAACACAATACAATTTCAAAGGAAGAGACATAACAAAAAATATAATGAGAGAAAAGATAATATAAAATTGTCTTACAAAACCATAACATGGGCAAAACAAAACTAGCAAAAAATTTAAAAGGATACCGCAGGCAAAAAAGACGAAGATTCAAAATGACAAACATCAAAATACAAGGCTTAACTAATAAAAATTAAATATTCAAAACGTTTAGAAAGTAAAAATATAGAACATGGTGATAATTGGCAGAAGAATCTCGCAAACGGAATGGAAAAGAATTCCTTATAATAGAATTACAAATGAGTTTGAGAACATAAAGTTTAATCTAAAACTTATGATTGAAAAACAAACACAAAATACAGTAAAGCAGTGCCCACTGTAATGTTTCCTACCGCGAGCACAATTCCCATGGGAAAGAGAGTGCAGTCCCTTTTCATATTGGCGGCAAACAGCAGGACAATTGCACCTGGACATCGCTAACGAGACGTTCGCAAAGAAATGGCTTCACACAGAGGGCCGCCACAATACCGAGGAATCAATAACTCTCAGAGAGCGCATTAGCGGTACACTTTGGTGTCACCCCTGAATAGCGAGGTGGTGGCGAAACCCAAGAACCTTCCCATAATAGGGGTTGACCACTAGGGACGAGGAAGGTGATCTGTTGGTCAACCAGGAGGAACATTATCCAGTGGAGTGCAAGGTAGGCAGAGCTCCACTCCTTGAAAGGGTGAATAAAACGGTATGTTCGAGGAGAGAATGGGGGGACGGAGAAACTGCATTAGGAGTCTCGAACTGGGTTTCAGGCTCCGGAGCACCAAAGAGAGCTCTGTGATCAGCTCGGATTGAAAGTCCCGAATTAATTCGGACTTTAGTAAACAACCCCGAGGAATCGGCATTCCCCGGATTCTCAGCTCATCAACTTGCGAGAACTCCTTGTAGTCTCTTGGTTCGGTATCACGTTGATAGGTGGAAGCTATCCATCCTGTGATTACAATTATTTATGGACTAATTGCCCATGGAACTTTGACGTTTTAGAACTACGATGTTATTGATTACTTTGTAAATAATCATATTTAATCCAGACTTCTCTGCGAGAAGTGTATCTTAAGTATTGCTGTATCAATAAAGCACTTAGGACAACCTAAGCTTCCAATTATTTGGTCACACCTAGGCCAAGACATTACACCACAAACAAGGAACAACCAAACTTCCGTAACACCCTAAGACTTATAAGACAAATAAGTCACTGAAGTCTGGAATTAGGTTGGATTTTTTTAAAAAAATTTCACAGCACCCTCTGATTAAGAGCAACGACATTTACTTTTGAAAACATTCTTCAACCAATTATTTTTATTGTCTTTTGAAGTCTTAGTTAAATGAAAATCAGCTGTAAATCAACTCGATAATACATTCTGACTTCAGAGTAGAAATGGTAGAACACCACATCACAACACTGCAGGAAATATTTTTATAGGCATTTCAGATCTTTCAATCCTCTCATTCGTCCTCAAGTTCATTCCGCTCCCAAGAATTCTAAATACAGTTTCCCCTGCGAAACTAAAAAATGGTTCTTCCACTCAAACCCCCAAAATATGGTTCACAATGTCAAACGGACTACCTTCTGTGGTTATTAAAGTTTCGATAAAATCCATGGCACTCACAATAATTGTATTCTATAAGGTTGCTTCTCTTTCTTATTTTCCTTCATATTCAATATTGGTTTTTATTTACTTCACGTCCAATATTGGTGTATCCGACGTGTTTATTATGCTTTCGTCTAAATAGAAATAGAAACTGAGCCGAAGTGCCTGGCACTGGTACTCAGGTGCGCAAACCAATCTTGATAAAAAATAAATTATGAATACACAAAATAACAATAAACAACTAACGAAAAACGCATTTCGTTGATGAAAATATCTATATGAGAACATTTTCTCTTCAACTGCGCAATTTTGGTCGACGAATAGACTACTTGCTGCATACAAATTCATAAAACTTTCATCCCACCACTTTTCAAGGCAACGGAAATGCTATTTGAGGCGTCTTTATAACTCTTCGTTGTCATCGGCGATCTCGTTCTAAGCGTCAGGAAAGGCACAGCATGATGCATGTGTCAAGTTGTATTTAATGATAGTTATGGAAGGGTCTTACACTGAAGATCACCTCCCAAACAGAGTGAATATGATTCGGCGTATGGGATCTTTGCATTTCTATTTTCTCGCATGCAGAATATGTAAAGAAGGAAAGTTTTGTAATGCTCTGGAATTTTGTTCCCACTAGTCTCATCAGGCTGCTCATTTCGAACTTCCTTTTCTGAAATAATGTCTCTCTGTGAACGCAATAATTTCAAAACACAGCGATTTAGATGAGTCAATTCAATATCCTATCTTTATGCAAAAATAATAGGTTTTGATGGATTTTGGACGGAATCGGTGGGAAGAGAGCTTGTCTGTCCGGTCATGCGTAAACGGGATATATAAGTTACATTCTAGACAATCTAGACAGATGAAATCTTGTACATTGCTTTATCACCTTAAATGCATATCACTTAAAATTTTTGGACAATATCTTTCAAAGAGTTGACAAATGATAAAACCGTATGCTGAATTTCATTCCTCTTGATTTTTTTGACATTTCTTAGCTATAGTGTTAACATGCACACGAACGGACAGCCTGACAGATTCCTAGGGGACGTATTTAGTTTGATATTTTACAAATTTCTACAATTTTGGTGTAAAGGCAAAGTACCAAATTTCATATGTGTAGCTTGTTGCTGCTTTGAGCTATCGTGTTATCAAACCGACAGACATATAAGAGAAATGTTCATTTTGTACTCCGGGTGGTCTAAAACTCAAAGATTCATTAAAATATTGAGATGCTATAGACTAGACTATATGAAAGATTTCATTCATATTGATCCTTAAGTTTTTGCGTTAAGGAGTTCACATGCATGCTAACGGGCGTACGGGTTTCATTTTAATCGATTTCTTTTCAAATCTGTTGGAAATCTGCACTTTTAGTTTCAAGACAGGATATTAAATTTGACTCATCTATATCGTAATGTTTTGAAATTATTTTTTTCTCAGACAGACAGGATTTGCTAAATAGATGTCCAAACTCGTGAAATTACGATGATAACAATACTTCTTATACGAGGAAGTTATAATCTTTCAGCGTATGCTGTTTTGAACTTTTAAACCTCTAAAGAATTCCATCATTTTACTGAAACAGATCATGATTTCTGCTCGCCTGATTTCAATTAATTCAGTGTGTATTAATCATCTGAAGCATTTCTTTAGCTCTGCGTCAGTAGATTTATCTATACAGGTTGTAGGGGAAAACGGTGACATTGATAAACTTTTTTCTTTTGAAAGCTAAAAAATGGTTTTACCGATGGATATTATTAGAACTTATACACTACATTTATGCTTTTGACAATCTAATATAGGATATTAATCGAATTTTGGTCATAAATGGATATAATAAAAGATTTATTACACTTTATTTCCTAAAAATGGATTTGTATCAATGTGCCCCCATACAACGGTACCTAGATACGCTCGGAAATATCCAAAATAATGGTTAATAGGTCTCGGATGAGAAAAAAAATTGTTTCATCAATAAAATTTATATTCTAATTCAAGTTTTAGAAATTTAACAAAGAAAAAAATTATTTTAATAAATTTCATATTTTAAATCGGCCTGTAAATTTGAAACAATAATGCCTCAGAATATAATTTGTGACAAATAATACTGGAGAACGTGTGTCTCTGTGTGTAAATATACTTTGTAGCAAGAGAATGTGTGCCTCGAAGTTAAAATTTTCAATATATGTTTTTCTTAAATTTTAATTAATTAAAATTAAGGGAAATTTTCGCGTTCTTCCTTGATGACTTACGAAAAAAATTAGCATAAAAATAATTTTCACACCATCCAAAATTACAAACAATTAACTTTTTGATGATAGTAATTAATTCTCCGGAAAATTTTTCTCCCCAATTTTAATAAATTCGTATAAAATATTTTAAACTTAATTTGCAACAATTATTTTTATTTTTGCAATGAAATTCAAATTGTTTTCATAGTTTAAACAATTGCTTAATTGCGTGTTTCTCATAGTTCATTTTTAAATTTCTTCCATTTCTGAATTCGATTTTGCAAATTAATTGCTGTTGAGGTGCATTGATTCACACAGAAGATGCTTCTCAATGTGCCCCAGTGTCAACTGTATCAATACGCTCCAAGAGACTTTTGCACACTAAACAAGTGGTAACGCAAAATCAACGCTAAAAAACCTCAAAACTTAATTAAGTTTTTAAAAAATAAATACTTTTTCCTAACTTGGGAATAGATTCCCTGACAGGAAAAAGTAGTTAGTGAAAGAAATCACACAACAGGGACTTACAGTAAAATTCACTTCGACTAGAAGATTAGCGGTTTGATTCATTTGTAAATTATCTTTTGACTTAACATTGGTCCAAAAATTTATATCATGATAAGAGTTACAGTGGCATATATATGAGGGGATATGAACATCTTGAGCCATTCCAATCTTCCAAATTTAAGAACTGTAACAATGTTCTCGCGTATCAATCTGACCCCCCCCATACCTGGTGTAAACCAGGGTGTGAGTTGCCGATATTGTAAATTACTCTCGGCGGAAGAAAGTTAGATACGCATAAGAAATTTCTACTGAAAAATAATAAAATATTAATACTTAAATCTCTAATATTAAATAATTAAGATGTGGTTTTCATGGTTGATAATTGTCTCGTGCCATTATCCAAAATCCTATGGAGTGGATACTCCGTCAACCAAAAAGCTTTTTACGAAAAGGCTATCAGGATGCTGAAGGACTTTCAATGCGCAATTTTGGGCAAAGAACCGACTTTTTGATGCATGAAAATTCACGATGCTTTCACCCCACCACTTTTCAAGGCAACTGAAATGCCGTTTGAGGCATATGTTTAAGACCAGTTTGTAATATTTGCGTACACATTTGAACAATCACGGAAGGCACACTATGACATATGTGTCACGTTATATGGAATGCTAGTTATGGTCTTCTGAAGAAGAACGCCTACCGAACACAGTGCATACTCTTCTTCGTATCGGATCTTTGCATTTATGTTTTCTCGTATGTGAAGAGATGAAATGTGTTGTATTTTTTTAATTTCCATGCTAACACGAACTGAGAGACAAACAGATTTCTCAGAGACGGATTCCGCTGAAAATTTATAAGTTTTAACAGCATTGATAAATAAGAAAGTGGCTAATTTTATCTGTGTAGTTTGTTACAACTTTAGGCTATCGTGTTATCAGACTGACGGATATAAGTTCGAAAATGTTCATTATTTCGAGCACAGGGTGGTCTGAAACGGGAAGCTCGAGGTTAATTTACGACGATTACGATACTTTCAATTTGCAGTCTTCTTATACGTGATAGGAAAATTCTTTCAACCTAGGTTGTCTTGTATCTTTAAGCTCTGAGGAACAGTGATGGATTAGTGGTAAGATGGCATTGGCGCCGGAAGTGTCCGAGCTCGAAACCCGATTCCACTAAAGTTCTGTGCTGTATGGGGCCTGTTGCACGGTAAATAAAACGTAGGGGAAAACGTCCTGCCGCTTAAAATTGTTTTTTGTTTGCAAATATTGAATTTTGTAATTGATTTTTCAAAACAACCTCATGTGCTGGAACTTTGAAATTTGTTAAACCTGTTTATTTTCGATAACTCGATGCTGAATTTAATTATCAAATTATTAATTAATTGAACCATCTTAATACATTTGGAAAATTGATACACGAGGCGGCACCTAGTAGAGATTTTTTTTTAAATTTCCTTTCAAGATTTCATAATAGTTATGGAAACTAATTATAATTTTGAGACCTTAAAGTAGAAAATAATTAAATATAAAAAAAAATTTCAATAGAACATTGATAAAAGTGCGTTTTAAAGAACTTTTCTTAATAAATTTATTTTATAATTTTATTTTTTAGATAACTCCACTGCTAGAAATCTTTGATAATTAGCTTATAAAGTTATCTGTACTCTTCTACGCTACTCAACAGTACTTTAGTATGATTGTCATTCTCTGAAACAATTGCTTAAATTCATGCATTAAAATCTTTTCAGTACGTCACTCAAGGATATATTAATGAATTTTGTTTTAAAATATGATAAAAACATATGTTAACCTCTCAGTTTATTATGATAAGAACTACATATAAATTAAATTTTATTCTCCTTTTTTCTACATTGATGCTTAAATGTCAGACGTATTATTATATATTTAAATATTCGAAGTTGAAAATAATTTAGGTTTAGTTTAATTTAGTTACATTGACACTAATTTATGAAGTAACACGACGGCTAATTTGGACAAACCTCTTCTTTTTGAACCCCGGTCAGATAACAAGGATGACACCTTGGCTGGTACTTCTTTCTCCAAGATTCCGCACCACACCAGTAAGAGGACAAATCATCAACTACGTATGATTTATAGTGCATCAGGCCCATATACACAGCGGATCGTCAAGAAATCGTGTTTTAAGGCTGGAACCCTCCGACCGTGAAGCCTAGACCTTACAATTAGACCTCCCCTTGTGATAATAAATAATTGAACAACACTAAATAGTAATAGAGGCAATTTTGAAGCATAATTTTGTTGATTAAGCAGATGAAGAACTTTTGTTGCAATATTTAATCAATAATGAACCACTGGCTGTAAATTTTGATTCTCTACACCGATTAGAAAACGCCGATAAAATATCCTCAACAATTGAAAAGTTTCCCTCTCTGTCTCGATACTATTTTCCTTTGTCATATACGAAGTATAGAAAGAAAAATATTGTAATCGTCAAAAAATTAGACAACGAGATTTTAATGAATCTACACGTTTAAGAGTTTCGTGTGACCAAAAAAGTGTTTTGTTTTTCTTAAGAGGTTTATATATCTTTCCGTGTACCCGATAATTCAATAATAACAAGCTAGATATTAGTATGCAGCCCATAGTGTATGCAGATTAGTATGCAGCCCATAGTGTAGTATATAGTAAAAAGTTTGCATGTAGAATGAGGATTTGTAATAATTTTGTATGCAATACGATAGCAGAAAGTCTATCTGTCTGTCTTTCTTCGTGCATTTTAACACGAAAACTAAGAAGGGCAGAGAGCTAACTGGATAAAATTTAGCAAACGATTTTATCTACATAATTGTAGATCGGAATCAAATTTTGGATAAAATCTAATTAGTTCACCGCTTGTCAGTCTGTGAATTATCACTATAACATACTGGAGTCAATCTTCAACTACATAATTATGCAGAGCCATTAATCTAAAATAAATGGTTATTAACATTATATCGTGAAACCTGCGTATAAGGATATTGTCTATAACGATAAACATTTGACGATATTTTCTTTGGTTTTGGCGGAATTCCTGTGAATACTCAATTCATTTTCAGCTTGCCTACATTGAAAATCATTTTTTATATCCATTTGTCTATAACAATAATCTTACCTCTCTATGAAGGTGATGCAGTACAATCCCGATTTTCTCTTTCTAGGAAACAACATCCTGTCGTCAAGAGTATGAGAGGGGGCTAGAAACCGGAGCCTGTTGTAACAGGGTAGTCCGCTGAGATGGATATTGGAATGCTCGCAGATGTGCCTTGCTTCTGATTCCTGTTGGACAATAAGCTTTTTATTCGTATTTAGCACTTCGGTCTGGCCGCTTGTGCCTTAAAATTCAATTTTGATATGTTAAAACTTTTAATCTAGGATGGCGCAGCATAAAACATTGACATTTGAAGAAAAGCCACAAATAGTTTCGGCAATCACTCAATAATAAAAGCAAGTTGATGCTGCTAAAAAAATATGAGATTTTTCAATCCACGAAAGCTACTTTGTTGAAAAAAAGAAGAAAAGACACTGAAGCTGCCGTGAAAAATTTAAAATAAATACTAAATAAAAATGAATTAAAGGTCCTTAAATGACGATGCTGACAAGGTTTTTAACTAAAATTTCTTAATTAAAGTTTAAATATAAAATTTTATGTCAGTATATGAAATTGTATATTTTATATGTTTTAGAAATAAAGTTTTATATCAGCTATTGTTTGTAAGATAATTCAATAATCGCAACGAAATAAGTTAATATATCGATACATGAACAAGCAAATAAACATTGGGTGCGCAAATCCTCAAACTGTCTATAACGATAACCTGCCTGCAAGAATATATTCTCTGAAATACCGTTATAGACAGGTTTTAATGTATGTAAGTGAAAATATTTACAATTTCCCATTTTCAATAAATTAAGATATTACAGAAGTAAAGAATATCTTGCGGCCGAGTGCCCTATGGACACACGCCAGGTCAGAGTCTTTGCCCGTATTCAACTGGCGTCTTGACGATCAGTCACAGTAATAGTTAGAACAAATTTGGAAGCATTCGGAATTTCTTAGCACATTTTCACAGTGCTTCACCAACCGCATCCGGTCATTTGATCACCAGTGGTCATATGCAAATCTGGAAAGCATGTGTTTATCATCTGGGATTGTAATTAGCATACCTTCCCGGCTGCTGGGATCCGCAGAAAGAATACGTTTCAGCGTGTATTAGAACGAGAGGAATCAAAAACGCAACGATTTCGATGACTGAAATTTTGTATGTGGTCTTGAGACAAAAAGTGGAAATATGTATCAAATGTTGGAGATAATCAGAGGAAATCAGTCTAAAGGAAGACTCAAAATGAATGATGAGTTTCTTTTATTATGCTAGAAAACACGAAGCATGCCGCAAATCCTTCCTTCAAGATTCGTTATGAAGCATATGCAACCTGTAGACTGGACGTAGAAATTACCCTGGTGACTTCGCACTTCTGAAAGTTTAATCGAAGATCTCGTAGCATCTGAGGGACAACATCCTCTTTGCTGATTCATAAACATACATATTTTAATAATATCCTTATTTTTTATACCTTCATACGTTTATCTGTGTTTTTACGACATATTATACCATTTTTATTCGGGGGAGAATGTGTAACAATAAATTACACGAAGGCCACTGATTTTATTCAAAATACTATATAATATCCATACGTATTTTCAGCCTCTGTCATGAATTCATTTCAGTATCTTAGATGACATTTCAAACGCTATCTAACTGTTTGACGACTTTGTTCGACGTAACTGAGAATAAATATTTTTTTTCAAAATGCAAAGAAATTGCACATATTTGCTTACCGTTAATGAGTTCGCTTGGCATATGAGGGACTGCAATAATGATTCAAACACAAAAACAACACTGCTTAGATCACGATTGGAAAACCATGGACAGAAAAGAGTCATTCCTGTGAAGTAATGGTAGATGACACTTCCAAGACAAAAATTTTTTTTACTACGCTCAGCAACGAAATAAAATTCACATGGCGTCCGACAACAGCGACTTTTTCAGGGCTAAATAAAACAAGTAATATAAAAAAATTAAAGTCAATTCCTACGGTGATTCGAGATATAATGAAAATATACTGCGCATGCGCAAAGATATGGCTAAAATATGAGGTGCTTCGAGATCCCATGGGCCATCCATATACCCAAGAACCAAGTCTGTAATGTTCATAGTTTTCGAGATATAATGAAAAACGTACTGCACATGCGTCAGGCAAAATATGAAATGACAGACAGACAGACACAGAAGAAAGCGAATTAATATTGCATTGTCATCTAGTTCTGAGCCATGTTTAAAATTTCAAGTCTCCAGCTCATCGGGAAGTTAGTTTAAAATCGATTGCAAAATTTGAACAAGATATATAAATAAATATATCTATATAGGGAGAGTGTGAATAGTAGGAATTGAAAAAGTGAATTTAAAGATCTCGGTTCCGTGGAAAAAAGAGAATGAGTTTAAATTCATTCGTTACATTTTCGCAGGAGAGACCCGGCGTACTTGAAACATATCAAATCTCTGTCTTAGGTCCTCCGAATCCTTTAAAATTCGGCACATGCTGCATCATTAGTGATCGATATTAATCAATATAACTTCCAAAAGGAAATTAAAAGGACACTTGAAATAGTTCTTCTGTCAGGTATAAAAGTGGTAAAGTAAAGATTTATTAATTTTTAGTAAGGAAGTAAATTATGCTTCGTATATTTAAGTACACTTGTTTTCTAAATATTAAAGAAAAACCAGGAAAATCGGGATTGTGCAATTTCTGTTCGCTGGAATTCCGATGATAGAATCATACGCTAAATTTCATCCGATTGAGCTCTCTTCCTTTCTAATTATCGTGTTCACATGCACAAGGACAGACAGACTTCCCAGTGACTTATTTGGTCCAAATTTATGAGAAATTTAAATTCGTTTTGAAAGACCACATTCCAAATTTTATCAGCTGTGCTTATTCCGTGTTTGAATTAGCCTCGTCATAGAAAGACACACATGACTCCAAAAATGCCTTTTTGGACTAATGTCTCTCTGAAATGTATGGAATCAAATATTATAATTCAGAAAATCTTCTTATCGCCTTATGTTTTTTAAAATCCATCCTCATTTTAAAAAATCCTCATTTTAAAATCTTCTGAATCCATAATTTTTTTCACATGTCCGCCACTGGCTTTCTTTCCCTACAAATATTGTGACTAAGTTTCCCCCAAACAAACTTAAATTTCTGTCGAATCCTTTCTAGTTGAAGAAAAATTTCTAAATCGAGGCTTTTTATTACCTTTTAACTGTATGCTCGAATGATGGCGCGTGAAGTTAGAAAAATGAAAAATCATACTAAACTTTGAAAAAATATACCGTATGATAAATAACCAACTAGAAAATGAACAATTATACTATACATTGTTTTCCCGGCATTGCTGATTAAAAACATAAACTTGAATCTTGAAACAAACAAAATTGTAATAAAAATATACTTTGCTAAATAAAGCATTAATAGAAATAAAAAAAATTAATAAATAAACATCAAGAAAGAGAGAGAAAGAAAGTAAATGCAAGAAAAAAAAGATTTTCCCGGTGTTTTCTAATTAAAACAGCGGATGCATAATATTTTGCCCCGCGCTTCGCGAATCATTTGCGAAATAAAGGAGTCTCTTTTTAAAACTTTAACAAATTTCAAGAAAGCTACGCAGCGGCTTCATATTACTCTTATTAGAACGGGGAAATTTTGCACTTTACAATGACAAAAATATTACGGTTTTCCAATGAGAATATGTGCAGAAATTTCGAGAAAATAAAAACATACTTAATATTAAATAAAAAATTCTAATTCGATTTAAAAATCTACGCTGTTTATCTCCCTCTTTTCCTAATCCATCACTCTGCCAAATTTGATCTCGGTAAGTCAAATGGTCCCGGCGCGCATAAAGAGAAAATAGCATGAACATGCACACTCAAAACAAATTGCTCTTTTATGTATATAGATTAACAGAATTTCAATACAAAATTTCTCCAAAGCCTGCCCCTTTATTTTTAATTTCAATGAAAAATTTCGTTTCACCAATTTTTTTTTAAATCTCGCAGTTTCTCAAAATTTTTAAAACTGCTTTAAGTGATTTTTTAAAAACACAAGAGGCTAAAAAATTTTCAAAAATTCTTAAAAATATTAAAAACTTATACAAAAATTGGTTGGACATTGTGAGTGACAAATTAAATGCTTGTGTACAGTATAGAATACTGTAAAGGCAGTCCCTTTGAATCGTGAAATGAAATCTCTATAAATTGTTAAAAACAAGTAATCAAATTTTGAATCAATTTTTAATTAACATTAAACTTCGATTTTCAAGCTGATGAGTTATTTTTCAATGTCATTAAGGTTAAAAATTTATTTAAACACCTCTTTTTCTAATGTTTCTACTATTTTATATTCAATTTACTAAGGTGACATTTGACGAAGTCATGTTATTTGCTTGTGCATTATTACACATATATATTGGAAGTATATTTTTAATTATAAAAAATAACTATTTAAAACAAATTTTGAGCAAGAAAAGCTTTTATTGCTCCTCTCAGAAATATGCGATATATTTTAAAACATTGAAACGTCAAAATTAATGGCTTTCTTGTTGAAAAAAATACCACAATTACCTCAGATATAACACCAGGGAACGAACATTTACAAATCATAATGGTACAAACTGACACATCCTGAACTAAGCAAGTGACTTTAAAAATTCTTTCTGGCACAGCAAAATTTCTACAGCTTACTATGTCACCTCAATCAATTATGTTATTGATGACTTGGTTAAAAATATAACATATGAAAAGATCTCGTCTGTCCTTTCAAACTAGGTTTGTCAAAAAAATTACATAGATAAGATGACGATATATCCTGTAAATAAAAATGATTTTATTGTAAAGTAAATAAAGCATGAATTTAGTTTACAGTCATTCATGAATTTCAATTTGTTTATACTATAATGTTTCCGTATAAAACTACAATATTCAAGATTGGAGAGGACACAACTCTCAAATACACAGCCTTCAAAAACCAGTTCTTCAGTATATTTTGTAGTTTTCGTTTAAGAAATCCAAGCTCTCTTAGATGCTTTTAAGACCTAAGCAACAAGGTGTTGGGAAAAATAAAGTTTCATGTAGAACAGTAATTGAATCTGAGCGAAAAAACGAGGTTATTAATTTGATACAATTAAATCAAAAGTTGAGATTTTTTTCGGTCACTCCACACCAGTGAAATGAAAGATTCAATTGGGCATGTATCAATTGCAGCTCAAACCAATGTTGGTCGCACTCTTTACTGATGACTTCTAATTTAGTTTCCAAAATGACTCATAAAGATTGTTAATACGCCGGAGGATTGGAATCAGCTATTATCGCAGTGTAGGGGTCTAGGCATCGCTTTGAATGGCAGCACTGACCTGTGTATCATCTCAAGAAGCCCACTTACGCTCAGTTATGAAGAGACGACATTCTTGATATAATTATTCGTCCTTACGCAGATACAGTGACTAGTTCATTCATACTATAAGACGATAATGCTACATCACAGCCTAGTGTGCCTTTATATGGCCATCACCTTCTCCGAAATTGAAACGGATTCCGCATGTCTGAGATGCTCTAGGAAAACATATTGCTGTTCTTAACTCGTCCGCTATGAAACCCCTCTCCCCTAAAACTGAGACACCGATTTGTAATTTATCAACTGCGAATTACAATGAGTTTAAGTGATTTTAAATTGACTCTTCCTTTTGCTACTTGTTATTTTCCATAGAGACATTGCTTTTTAAATCAAGAAAAGTTTGCAAAATTTTGTTATATATCCTGTGAGTCTTACTTAAATTATCTTTTCGGGTTTTTTGTCCCTCAGTTATTTTAAGTTATTGAATTTGGTCAATGTTGTACACCCACGTATCGGTATCTGTTTGCTGCAGCGTCGCATATCACCATTTTTTATTATTGCATTTATTTAATGAATATATTTTGTATTTTTATGTGTGTAAATATAATGGTCAACGTGAATAATAGGTTATTTATTAAAAAAATCAAGGCTATTATGCGTAAAATCCTTTTAAAGATCCGATTAGCATGCATAAGAACCGATTTATTACATAGACCGTAGTAAATGTGCAATGCACGTGAAATATATAATGCTATTTTTGAACACATTTTCCTCGATCGCTGAATCGCTGTATACAATATTGGGTTTATGGGTCCGTCGTAGGTGATAAATAAATAAATAAAAAGCCTCGGTATCTTTGACCGGCCCTGATACAGAAGTGGCTTTCCTGCCAAATGGATTAATAAAAGTCGTATTTCGAAGCATTAAATGTCGCTATTCTGCCTGTATAACAATTAGCGGTTATCACGTTTCAAAAGAGATCTAATCTCATGCTGAACAGATATAACATATTTTCATTTTGGGCAGTTTCCATGACAAAAAATAAGCCCATTTTCTATCTTTCGTACTTAATTTTTGACGAACTGCTTGATCATGCTTTTGGCAAATTTCATTAAATTCCAATCGATAAAAATTGAACAATATTAATGCTTTTTTGTCTTGAACTTTCGAAATCAATATAATTAAATGAGAGAGGAATTGCTAATATAAAACAATCTATCAGTTTTTATTTTACCACTTTTTCATTGATAGATAATCTATTTAAGATGTCAGTTTAACGGTTTTGTGAAGTTCCTTGTAACCAGTTGGCTGAACTATCACAAACGGCACAGCCATGACGCAAGTGCCGAAGCTTTAAGAATCGCATGTTAAAGCGCAGTTCTCTCTCCCAGCTGATGCTTAGCTGGACACTCACGGTGAGACCGCTGCACGCATTATCGGCCGATTCGCTCAAAAACGCTTCGTCAATGCAAAAACCTGATGAGAATTGACGTCGCATGATAGTAAAGATTGGACTGTATTTTAGTCTTTAAACTTTTGAAGTGCTTGTGTGTGTTTTCAGGATTTGGCTCTTGTGTGTATACACAGAGTAGTCATAGGTTATTTAACCCATTTCAAAAATTAATAAAAAAATCAATAATGCTACAACAATGGTTTTTTTAAATGAGAGAGCAAATATTTTTTTTTCAAATAGGTTGCGCAGCATTATGGCGCTCTAAATTTGCTAAAGCGAGATATTTCCGTACGCCATGACTACTGATAAGAAGAGGTCGATGTACGTTTTCTGGTTTTCTTTTTTTTTTGGTTTTTCTTGAATATCCTGACAAATATTCAGTTTTCGCACTACATGCGAATTAACAAATTAAAGAGCGTAAAAGTCCCCACAAATACATGCATTTATTTTTCTTCTAGCGTTAAAGTTTTCGCTTATAATGACTCTGAAAAATCAGAAATGTCCAATAGTTTAAGACCCCCCCCCCTTACGCGCCGTTATGGCCCACCGTAACGGCGCGTTTCGTATCTGAAGAAAACATTTAAAATGCACCCTCATTTCAAAAATTAGTAGTTGTAACATTAAAGGTTTTTTCATGAATTTTTAAATGGGTCTAATAATTTATGAACAGCCTGTAAATTTAAATCTAAAGTGGTTTTTGGATTTAATATTTTAACTTTTTAAAAATCTTGATTGTATCAATATGACAATATACAAATTTTAGAACCCTAGTGTGTCTATTAATGTTTATGTGATTGTGTGTATTCATTTCAAATTATTTATGCGCTTTAAAATTTTTTTAAGGTTTAGTATTTTGAACTTTTATAATCTATTTTTGTTTTCGAATACATTTTGTAATATCTTCATGATTCACATTTTACGACTTTTGTTCGTTGTGTGTTTGTTACTCATTGCTCTCTATGAATGGAGTTTTCTCTGTAGTGTGCTTTTCTTCTTAAATAAATAAATTATTATCTTCGTTCTTTATCCATTTGGACTTTCGGGTCATAAAACTAAAATGAGACCGTGAGGAATGGAGACTGAGGCACTTTCGCGAAAGCGGGCAGGGGTCCCGTTTCGAAAGAGGAAGGAGGAGTTGGCGCAGCAACCCTAGGGCATCGGAATGACCGTTTGTGTGGTTTGTATGGAGCTACCGCGAATGACTCGCTAAAATGGATGGGCTGAAAATTGGAATAGTGTGGAGAGCTGCCACACCATTTGCGTATAGCGGTCGCACTGTGAATGTCCAGCTTTTGGAAGAGAGTGACTACGTTACAGATGCCTGTGTCTGGTTCTTCTATTTTTTTTATTTGTCCTGCAGCAACTTTGATTTTTGTAAATTATTTATATTTTCTCTTTGGCGTAACTGTTACGCTCAATCTGCTGCTATGCTTGTTTCTAGAATAATTTCGAGTGAAGAAGTTAAAAATCGAAGTAAAATATATTTACTTTGAATTCACATTGAAACCCTACAACATTCATTATACTGGGTGTCCCGAAAGGTCATTAACTAAATATATGTAAGGCATACGGAAATGAGTAATTTTTATAACGAAATATTGGTCAGAAAGTCAAAGGAAAGCACTACAGAGGTCTCTTTGTAAGAGAATTAAAAAAAAAGAAATGCATATACCAGATAAAATGTAAAACTCAAATTTAATGGAATATAAAATAACAATAGCACGGCAACTCGGTACATGACTAAAAGCATAACTAGTCGTACGCAGATAGGATGCAGCATCAAGAACAACCTTTTGGAATTCTTCAAGTAAGTGTTCCAAGAACTTGCCGCCAGAAGCGGTTTTGCACTCCTCATTTTGTTATGTATGCAGTTTCTGTAGTTCTTTGTCAATTTATATTCCATTAATTCGTGTTTTGTAAACTTTATGTGATGTAAATTAAGTTTAACTTAATTCACTTGAAAATAGCCCATTTCATCCTTTTTATTTTCTCTTTGGAGTAATTGTTAAATTGAATCAGCAGCTGTACTTGCTCCCAGAAGAATTTCGAGTGAATGAGTTCGATATCGGAGTAAAATATATTTACTTTGAATTTACATAAAAATCCTTCAACAGACATTATACATTTGTTTCGAAAGGTCAATAACAAAATGTAAGGCTATGTAAGTGAGTGATTTTTGATGAAATGAGTGATTTTTACTGCATAACATTGCGTTGATAATTCAAACGGGAATAATCTAAGGGGCTCTTTGTCAGTGAATTAGGTAAAAGAAAAGAATGCACCTCGTAAAATGTACAATCCAGATATAATGGAATATAAATTCACAATAGCACAGCAATCCGGTTGCATGAAGTATAGCGTTACATGTCGTACGCAGGTAGGATAGAGTATCTAAGCCATTCATCTGAAGTTCTTTCAGTATGTGGTTTCATTAAATTCCAACAGATAGAAATTTCACAATGGTATCTTTTTTTAAATTTTTTTCATAAACTTCGGAAATCAGCGAACTTAAATGAGCGAGGGAAAGACTCCTTCTTAAAAAATATTGGTAATTTTTATTTTACCACTTTCTTACCTGAGTGATAAGCTATTTGAGGTGCCAATTTAATTCATACATCGCAGTCTGTTTCTTTGTAATTCAACAATCACGATCGGCACCGCGTGACTCAGGTGCCAACATTTTATGATAAAATTCAGCGCAAACAGCTCTGTATTTGGCAAGCGACGGTTTTTTTTAAGAATCTCGCATGAAACCAAATCTTCACTCCGAGTTGACCTTAAGAAGTCAGTGAATGCGTTTTAAAACCAGCATGGGCTTTTTATTTTTATATATCTCACGTATAAATTATACCTTTATAAATTTTCTTTCGTCTTTTATGTATAATTTCTACGTTCAATCTTCTGCTGCGCTTGCTTCTTCATGATTTTCGAGTGGAGAAGTTATATATCGGAGTAAAATGTATTCACATTGAATTCACATAGCAAATATTCAACAGATATTATACAGGCTGTTTTGACAGGTCATTAACAAAATATAAAGGTATGCAAGGCATAAAGAAACGAATAATTTTTACTACAGATCATTAGGCAGAAACGTAAAGGGTGTCTACTATAGGGTGTTCTTTGTGAGTGAATTAAGTAAAAGAAAAGGATGCACAATATTAAATGTATAACCCAGTTATAATGGAATATAAATTCACTATAGCACAAGAATCCAGTTGTATGAAGTATAGCGATAATATTCGTACGCAGGTCGGATACAGAATCGAAACCAAACCTTCGGGGTTCTTGAACTAGGTGTTCAAAGAACTTACCACCAAAAGTGATTTTATGCTTCACATTTTCGTATGCCTGACTCATCTTTTAAATACGTCTGAAGACTTGTTTTTAAATAAATATCTATAGATTACTAAGTTCATGTGATTCAATCGAACAATTTAATGAGATTCGAGATGGCTCAATACTACATCCATCTGGTCTAAAAAAAGTAATAATAAAATTCGTACACTTGGCGAATTAATGTTACTAGCTTACGCTTAAAGGTATTTAATTAAAAACAAATAGTTCTCTTCTAGTAATGAAGGTTGTAGTTACTCTATTACACTGAAACAATATATTTCCAATTTCTTCCGTAAGATTTCCAACAAGACATTGTTCCAGCATTTTATCTCATTTTATAGATTTTTACAGTTTTAATGTTATAATATATGTAGTCTGGCATATATACCTTTTTGTAAATTACAAGACGAAATTGTGCACGTTACGCACAGAATGCAATGCCCTACATAAAATACCGGCCGACATAGAGCTACCAAATCTGACACTTGTTACTTTTTTTGTAATATGTGAATAAATGAAAAGATTTTTCAAAATTTTAATAATATTTTATTAAATTAATATTAATATTTTATTATTGAAAATTAATGACAATTTCAACATTTTCACACAATGAATTATAATCATTTCATCTAGCAAAAACAATTTCAACTCCAATTTAAAATTTTTAAAAAATTAAATTTCAAATGAAAAGAAATTCGCTCAAGATTTTTTTCAATTAAAAATTTGTTAAGTTAATTTTAAACACAATTTTTAACATTGCATTTTAATTTCGTAATGCAATTAAATCTATTTATATTGTTTCATTAGATCTTGAACTCGTTTGCTTTTATCAGTGAAAACGTAAAATAAAAAAAAAATTGCTGTCTTTGGACATTTATCCTAAAATAGAATTTTCGCTTCCGGTTTGATTAACCTGAAAATATCTCAGGCTGGCATTCTTTCTATAAATTGCGGGATGAAAAAATAGTTTAGAAAAAGAATGCAACGGTAGATGTAATGAAACCAGACTAATCGATCCTAAACCATTATCAAGCTAACGATGCGTTGGACTAGAGGTTCGAAAGTAACGAATTATTCTTTTTCTCTCTTAACTGTCATTGCACTACGAAATATAAGTGTCATTGTATCAATGAAACAAAATTTTGTTCCACCTCTTCGTTGTCTATGAAAATTACTATTTGTTGTAATGATTCGCAGTGTTACACTGTATTGCGAAATATGATTCCACTCTTTTCGCCTGCGGAGCTCGCATTGCGTTGTGAGTGTCAATACTCAAATAAAGAATATTCCTGGCGAAGAATGAAGCTGGTTTTGCAGTGAGTGCGAGAATGCCGAGCTTTTCCTTACAAAGACAGTCTGCATGAATTTAAACAATAGTGTTTTTAACCCTTTGATTTCAAAGAAACCACGATGTTGTGTTCTTGAGTTTCTCGTAATCTAACACAATATGAAATGCTCTGTTCATTTCTCCTAGAAAGTCTGAATTACATCGAAGAAGGATAATGAAAAGCTCAAAATGAGTCACGTGACTGGATGACGCAACAGGTACATAGCTCATACTGACACAACAGGACGTGCTTCGTGCTGCGTTGTATACTGAAATAAAATTGAGTATACTTCGACTCATTAGGTGCAAGATTCGACGCGTGTTCATACGTTTGTTCACACACCAAATTTCATTTAACTAGCATTTTTGAGTTACCGTGGTCAGAATCACGCCTATGGGGTTTAAACGAAACGGGCTGAAATGGTTTGACAGACTGTCAACGCGTTCGAAAATATCATACAAATCTACAATTCCAGTGTTAAGTCTATATGCTTATTGTCATCCATTTAGCTTGTCACTTTGTTAAGCTACCGTGTTCATATGCCATTCAAAGAACAAATTTACTTCCGGGGTGTGAATTTCTTCCAAAACTTAAGTCTATCACAATTTAAAATGACTTTTATTAAGAGAACCAATAATATCAAATTATGCTTAAGACATTCGATCAAAATTATATTCCAGACAAATAAGAAGTCGCCTAAGGCGGCTAGTTAACAAATAAGAAGTCGCCTAAGGCGGCAAGTTAACAAATAAGGGGTGTATTTGATCGTTTAGAACGAGTATTTTTTGAATTTTCTCTTCAACCACACACATTAATAGGCAAGCTAGAAACAGCTTTTTTTCCAAAAAAATTGTATATAATTTTAGCATATTTTATCTCACAGAAAATCTTGTAAGGTTTCATTGAAAACACGACATTTGATACTTTCGATTGAACAAGCGCAAGACAAGTGTTTACTTTTAAAGAGTCTTAGGTAGGGCGCCTGAGACCCGAGGAAGCGAATGACCACGTTCCTGACCAGCATGGTTTTTCTTTTTCGATATCTCTGCTGTTCAGGTATGGTTTGCGAACATAAGTACAAATGCTTGGGCACTTCTCAGCCTCAGTTGCTGCTTAAACCACAATATAAAAACACATCGGAAACACCAAGATTTGACATGAAGTAAATAGAAAAACGAAGAAAAGATAAACTGTCATAGAAAAATACAATTATTTTCAGCGACGTGGAATTGGTCAACATTTTAATAATTACAGAATGGTAATCACCCAAATGTGTGAATTATTTATTAGCAAAGCAAGAAAATTAATTTTTAACAATACACTTAAATTATCATAAGACAATCAATAATAATAAGAAAAATAAACAATAAATAATAAAAAAATTGGGGTTCATTAGATCTCGTTTAGAACATTTGCTTAAATTCCACACTTGAGTCCGAGGGACAAACATTTTGCTACCAAAAAATTCATAAAACTTTCATCCCACCACTTTTATGAGAAAAAGAAATGCTGTTTGAGGGATCTTTTTCAGAATCTTTCGTTCGCAATATTGCTCAATCCAACACTTTACCATCATGAAAGCCACAACATAATGCTAGTGTCAAACTGCACGGAATTTTAGGTAAGTCGTAATTGACTGCCGATGTACACCTCCCGTACAGAGTGGGACTTCTCTGATCTGTACAATTTTGTTTCTTAACATACAAGAAAGAACGAATGTTTACGAACGTTACGAGTATTACAATATATCTTTTCAAATCTTCGCTTTGAGGATAATCATGAATCTCGCGGCCGCGATGGCCTAGTGTTAAGGTCTCGGCTTCGGGGCCACAGGGTTCCTGGTTCGAAACCCGATTCCACTGAAGATCCGTCGTGTATTGGGCCTGCTGCACGTCAAATCATACGTAGGTGGTTAAACATCCTCCCGTTGGTGTGGTGCGGAAGTTTGGAGACCCCAGATGTCGTCCTCGTCATTTGACTGAGGTTGAAATTTACGAGGTCCGACCCGAAATAGCCCTCGTGGTGATTCAGAAATGGAGGTTAATGTAACTAAACCATCACATGTTCCAGGTTTTCCAGAGTCCGTAGAAACTATTTCTGAAATTATGCATTTCTCTTTGTCCGAATGTGAACTCGATCACACATAAACTCAACGAACTACAGGCGCGAAATTTAGTGTAACTTTTGCACCGAAACTGCAGATTTCTATTGAATTTTTTATGAAAACCATTAGTAAGAATCTGTCTGCTCGTCGGTCTATGTTCATATGAACTCTTAAACTCGAAATTTGAAATAGCTGGTTAGATGAAATTTAATTCACAGTTTTGTCATAAGATTTGTAGATATGTATAAAATTCTTAACTTCCATTTTGGGAACCTTGTTTGTGTGTGAATAAAATAATTCCAAACGCAACGAGGTAGATGAATGATAATGTAATCATATCTTCACACTACAACCATAGATTTATGTCTGATTTTGGTCAAAGTAAATCTCAAGGCAATATGTTGTCCCGTCCAACCAAACAACACTACGATGTAATAATTTAAATGGTTGATATTTAGTACACGGATTTACAACCGTAATTATAGATCTGTATTAAATGTTGGACTAAATCGTTAAATGGGTAGTCTGTTTGACAATCTGTGTACCTACCCATATCTGATTGCGATAACTAAAGAAATCAATAAAGTGAATGGGAAAATTTAAAGGATATGATCCTCCCACCAAAAATGTAAATTTGTGCCTAATTTTCTACTAAATTCGCCAACTGATAGACAGTCCCTTTTCTGTATGAATGTATGTGTTGTTTCTTATTCCACTCGTTCCAGTCCTCAGCTGGACCAAGTCCAAGAGTCCGTCTGTCTACAGAAAAACACGAACAAGCGTAGGACTCTATAGGCGAACGATTCATGGTAAAAGAGGAGAGTGAAGCTTCTGTTGGCACTAGACCTTGGACGCCCGAGGGAAGAAGACTAACTTTATGCTTTAGCTGGGCATAATAGAATGACCTTCGCGACTTGGGTGACCCTTCCAGGAGAAAAAACTCCAGACGTACATCAGCCATTCCACCCAGGACCACCATCCCCGCCACGATGAGGCAGCATAATAGGACTTGGGGATGTATGAGTGTATGTGAACAAGGTAACACAAAAACATTAGATAGGTAAAAGATATTACCCAAATTTTATTGTGAATTTTTTTTTACCATTGCAGTATATTTATTTTGCATTTATACTGAAGAGTATAAAGCTTTCGAATTCTCGACCTCAAGGCGAGACATTGCCACTAGGACAACGCGGCCTCTTATTGCATCTAGGACATCGTCCTTTTCGTCGATAGAATTCAAAATTTGAAGAATGTTCACACATTTGATCGCGAGACTACATACCAGATTTCATTCATCTAAGTCGTTGCATTTTTTCAGCTAAATTGTTCAGAAACACGATTATATATGGACGGACGGATAAAGAAAAAACGTGTGATAGATTTGTTCCAACATTTGATAGGTATCTACAAGTTTGGTGTTAAAACTATGCACTAATTTCATTCGCCTTGCTCCTTGCATTCACGAGATTTCACGCCCACATGCAAGCTGACGAGTGGACAGTGAGACAGACATCTTCCACACGGATTTCGCCAAGAATTTGAAAGAAATTTACAAATGTTGTGTAAAGAGCAGTTGCCATATTTCCTCCTTTTTGATCTCTGTGTTTTGGGTCATTGTGTACACAGACAGACAGATCGATAGTCGTTATTCCAAGAAGGGTTTATGAAATCGGGGTGGGTAGATGTAAAATGTGGAGATTTGAAATAATCTTGATGTGAATTTTTTTTTATCATGACAGCACTTTTTCTTTGTATTATATATACTGAAAAGTATAAAGCTTTCAGCTTTTCATTAAACAATCTTGCATCTTTCAACAAATAAAAGTTTAAATCATTCTACTGAATCAAATCTGCTTAATACTGTCCTTATTTGAAGAAATTTGGTGAATTTTAATCACTTGACCTATTTTGTTACCTCTGTGTCAATATATTGATTAGTACAAGGTGCTTACTTGCTTACTTAAATGTTGGCGCCACAAAATTCCTTTTATGTATAGAAAGCTAGGTTGTCGACCTAAAATAAATCAGAAATTGCACTGAGAGTAATCAGAGCCCTATAGAGGGGAATCTTGGAAGTCAGGGATTTTGTCTTGAAAACCGTGTCTTGATCGCGTAAAAGACGAGTTTCGAAATTGTAGAGTTTCCCTCATTTAGCGCGTATATTAGTCTTCGCGGATATAGTCAAATAGGTTTGAAGAAATAATTAAAGAAATTTTTTTTCTTTGAATTTACAAACATTCTTAATAATTCTAATTTCTCTAATGTTTGTGAAGATATAATATTTTAATAGATTTTTCACTCAATTTCTGGTACAGTAGAGTCTCGATAATTCGAGTCACAATTTTTCGAGTTTTCCATAAATCCGAGTTTGTGAAAAAAAATTTAGCTCCAAAGTAATGACCAACACATACACAACACGTGAAAGAATTACTACATCTGGCTTTTTTTGTTGTCCGAAGGCTAATATGTCCACTGCGCACCCCGAAGCCACCTCCCCTCCCAAAGAAAACGGGATATATATAAGATCGATACATAGCAGCAATGTATTTAAACAAAAAACAATTGACAATTATTTTAAGATTAATTAACCTGTTGCTATCAGTAGTGATGTTATAATATGTAAGTACATTTTTCATTTAAATATACTACACAGAATTTAAAAAATTGATTTTATTTCCATTTATTTATTTATTAAATTTTATGATTTCTATAATTCGAGTTTTCGATAGTTCGAGGTAGGTCCGGTCCCGTCCACCTGGAATTATCGAGACTCTACTATATTTTAAAGATGTGTGTTTCATGGTCGATAACGTCTCTCGAAGAACTTTCTCTTCAACCTCATTTGGAAATGGTCTCCGTGATTTCTGAACATTTTAAAATTTTTAACACCTTTTTTCCTGCCTGAAAAAAACATTTGAGTTGTTATTTTAAACTTTTCGTTGATATACACATAAGCACAATGCCTGTGTCGAATTCTGGAGAATCGTATCTGGCATGTTTTTTTCGTTAAGTAAACATTAAGAGTTTATTCCCCGCAGTTCAGTTCCCCACCATTCTATTTTTCAGCCAACCTGTTCTGACAGTCCATTTACGAAAGCTCCACGGAAAGCAAATCAAGTCAATCTGATCCTCGACCACCGTCTTCTTCGATTCCCTAGGGTCGCAGTCGAGACTGATAAGGTTTCGGCCTTGGGGCCGGAGGGTTCCAGGTTCGAATCCCGATTAAAACGTGCATTTTGAATTTTGCTCGTTAAATAAAATGTAAAGGCCAAACGTCCTTTCACTCATGATTTGCGGAAGTTTAGGGAGGGATTTCCAGAGCAGGTGTCGTTCTCGTCATCTAACCCTGGTTCAAAATGGTGAGTTCGCTTCTTCTCAAATCTGAGAATGAGGTTTTTCAAAGCATCAAATTATAAAAGTAAATCTAGGTAATTTTTAATAAAAATAAATGAAATTAGCTTTGAGTTCCGAAGAATTTACTAACTTTTATTTTAAAGAAATTTAATTATAATTACTTAAATCTGTGAATATTAAGAAAAAAGAGAAGTATTTCAAGCTCATAAATTCTCTTGCAGATCTTTCTCTTTAACCACATTGCATAAATGGACAAGGCACTGACAGCTTTTTTTTCTAGCAAATTTTTATTTCATCACTTATTCTTCTAACATAGAAACCATTTGATGAGCCAGCATTATCTAGATTGCGACATAAGCTGAAGCTAAACAATCTCGTACAACACGAGCGCAATGCTTGTGACGACTTGTGAAGAAACTCAAAAAAGACGCAGTTTTATCTCTGACAACATTTTTCGACCGGCTAAGTTTATTTTAATTTTTATATGTTCCCTACTGAACAGATAAAGTGTATTTCAATTTACTTTTCTTATTTTCTGATATAACTTCCATGTTTTTTCGGATTTCTAGTTTGAAATAACAGGAATACAAATAGTCCTATATAAAATTGAAGATTCCTAAGATACGAGAAGTTTATATTACATTTCGGTTAAAATGTGACCCGGACAGATTTGTTTGTTTGCAACAGCTATGCAGCCTTGAGATAGTTTATCCACACCATCCGCACTTCCTCCCGCTCAGGTTAGAACCAGTTCAGTCCTATCTGGTGGTTACCAGAGTGATGAGCGAACAGAAGGAACCGCAGACTGTGAAACCTCGTCAAAGAAAATGCGTTCGTCTAAAATTCATTAAAAACTCCAACAGTGTTGGGAAAAGTGTCTTTCATGGGTCCGCGTGTTTGAGTGGTGATATTGCTTCAGAGAGTGTTTGCAGGCAACAACGCCGCCCATGGGACAATTCAGGAGTGGATACTCAGCGAACCGAAAAACATTTTTGAAAAGAGCATTAAGATGCTTGTAGAACATTGATAAAAATGTTTTCACTCCGGAGGGGAGAACATGTGTTAGTAAAAGTTTGGCATTGTTGTTCTTTTTAAAAAAATCAAAGTGACCAAGTCTTTAACTTTTATAGATCTCCTACTTAACAGCTTAAAGTGCATAATATTACTTTTCTATCTGTCTGGTATAGGAGTGAATACTTGTAGCCTTTCAATAAATTTAAAGAATCCTAAGACATGAGAAGTATATTTTTAGAATTTGATTCAAACATGTCAGGGACTTTCTTATTAGTAAGCCCGCCGCACAAAGCGGAGCCGATGTCGTACCTTGAGATTGTGTAGTCACAACCACCACCCTCTCTCCTGCTTCAGTTAGAACATTTTGAACGCTGTTTGGGAGTTGCTCGACTGATGAGCGTACAAAAGATACCTCCGAGCGGGAAGCACCGCTTTATGATAAAATTTCTAGTTGGAGAAAATGTCCTATCATATGAAATTCACCAGACTCCAAAAGCAGCGTGGAGAAGAGTATTTTGCACGGACCGGGTGTTTGAGTGTTCTAAGTGTTTCTGTAAGGATACCTGTTGCAATGTATGCGGTTTGCAGGCACTAACGCCGTTATCGAAACTGCATACTCATTCAACCGAGGAATTTTTTTGGAAAGCACATCGAGATGTTTCTACGACGTTAAAAAAATTGTGTTGATTCTGGAGCTTAGCACTTTGATGTACATGCGGAAATTGACATGCACAAGTAAAAATTTGGCATTGTTGGTTTAAACAAATACTAGTTCCTATCACATGTAAACCACCGTTTGAAATGTCTGAAGTCACGAAAAAGATATGTCGATAATTTATTAAAGAACAAGAAAATAAATTTAAATCAACGTATATAAATTTTAAAAAATCAATCATGAATAGACGAAAAAAAACTAAATAAGAATGCGTTTCTTCAATGACAATATCTCCTTCAGAATATTTTCCACTTCAATTGCGCACTGCGGATAGAGTCACGACTGCTGGTTTCATAAAATACTTACCCGACCACTTTCTTAATCAACAGTAATGCTATTTAAAGAATTTGTTTAAAATTGTCGCTCGTCGAAATGATTTGGAATTTGAACCATCAAGCTAGATACAAGATGTTAGTTCAAACTGGGTTTTTTTGTCGAATTTCACCTTCCGAATAGAGTTGATATGTTTCAGCGTGCCGGTTGTATTCATTTCTATTTCATTGTAAATATGATTAATGTAACCTATTTTAGTCATCACGTTCGCATGCCTTCCAACGGACAGGTAGACAAGCAGATTTCAGGTATACCTAATGCGCCCAAAATTTAACAAAAATTTACAATATGTTGTGTAAAGACTAAATACAAAATTTCTTACTAAAAGTGAAAAATAATGAAAATAAGAAAAGCATATTTTAAGTATATGGTTAGGCATTGGATATACAATTCAGGAAGGCACTTTAAGGAATAAATAAAACTAATGAGGTTTCAATCATTTTGTTGCATTTTTTAAAAGCGTTTTTTGTTTGTTTAAAATAAGTTATGAAAACAAATTTTCAGCGGGAAAAGTATTTATTCTACCGTTTGAACATAATTATTATCATGCGAAAATGAATAACATTTAATAAAAGTATAGGGTTTTGATGAAAAAACACATTGACTAGCAAAGCAAGAAAATGGATTCTTAAAAATCATTATATTTAACACACAATCAATTATAAGTAAACAAAGCAACAATAAACTAGGAAAACTGAGTTTGTTCGACGACAAGATCTAGTTTAGAAAATCCAATTGCAATCTGCACTATCCGTATAAACATTTTTTGCAAAAAAAAAAATCATGAAATTTTCTACTTACCGCTTTTAAAAGCAAAGGAAATGCTATTTAAAGCAACATTTTCAGAACTTTCCCTCACATCGCGCTTTGCTACCATTTGAACAATCATGGAAGACACAACATAAGTTAGTGTCAAGTTGCATAGAATTCTGAGTAATTCCTGCCGATGTACACCTCTTGGACGGAGTGGAACGTATCTAATCTATTCATTTCAGTTTATTCGCACACGAAGTATAAAGAGAGAAAATATTACAGTAGTAAAAATATTTTTTTCGGCATTTCCATGAATCTCCATGTTTCAGTTCAATTTAGTCAAAAAAAAGTTTCAGAAATTATAAGCATGTCTGTCATTCTGTATGTGAAACTCGATTGCACAAATACGCAAAGAGCTGAAAACATGAAAATTTGCGGACTTTACACCAAAACTGCAGATTTCTGTCCATTTTTTGATGAAAATCGAAAAATTACGAATCTGTAAATTTTTACGAATCTGTCTATTCGTCGTTTTGTTTGCTTTTGAATTCTATAACCTGAAAACAGAAATAGATAGCAGAAATTTCGAATATAGTTTTTTCTTCAGATATTTAGATTTGTATTTAATTTTGAACATAAATTTTGAAAACCTTGTTTGTGTTTGAATACAATAATTCCAAACTCAACGAGATAGATGAATCAGATGTAATCTACTCTTCGCACTTGAAACGTAGATTTCTGTCAGATATTTTGGACAGTAAATCTTGTCTAATTGCCGATCCATCTATGGGCGTATGAACATGATCTCTGAACAATGCTGTGTTTTGGGATACAATAATTTGAAACCACAACGAGATAGATAAGTCATATGTAATCTTCTTTTCATACCAGAAGAGTAGTATTCGTTTCCCCCATAGATCAATGTTCGGTCTGAAAAGATAAAACCAAGAAAGGTTTGTTGAGAAACCTCACAAAAAAACAACAAAATTTGATTCCAATACTTTATTTTTAGAGGAACACTATTTAAACTGTGACACAAAAATCTCTGAAATGAGGAATAGGAGTTGATTGTTGATCCTGATTGATATAGATAAAATAATTATGGTGTTGATATAATAATCGATGTAGAATGTAATATCAACAATTGCCTTTCAGTTTTAACAACACTGTTCAGGGTGATTTCTAAGAACAAATTTTACAGATTTTTCTGGCATAAAGAAGCAAGTCATTTCTATTATGGTTGACTAAGTTGAAAAATAAAAGACTGCAGGGAATTGCAAATAAAAAACAGGACGTGCAAGATGAAATGTAGAACACATGTTTTTTGGAATACAAATAAAGGATAACACAAAAACAGAATTGTATGAATCACGGTATTATAAGTCAAATGTAGCATGGCTGATATAATGACAAATAGAACGCAGTATAAACTACAAACCTTTATGTTACTTAAAGTAAATGATAAAAGGATTTGTGCCGTCTAATGCTCTACACTTGGTTCCCATTTTGTTATTTATGCGACAATGTTGGTGTGTTACTTGAACTTATGCTCCATTTAACCAATATTTTACAGTTTGATTTAATTATACTTTTCTATTTTTTCATTCATTCAACACCCTAGAGAGCCAACTCTCCTTTTCGCTTTTTAGAGCGCAGATTTACTCTCAGGAAGAAAACATTCTATCATTAAAGTGCCAGCTAACACACAAAAATAGAGGAAATTGTTAAAAACAGACAATAAGTCAACCAAATGAACTCCAAATATTTGTAAAGATTTCAGAAAATTTTCAAGGTTAATAGGAAAACAATAGTTTTATAATGTTGAATTTTCTAATTTTCAGTTTGGTTACATAATATACGCAAAGGAGAAAAACTCGCAATATAATGGAACAAGTTACAAGAATAGAAGTGGGGCTAATGAAATTGAAAAATGAAAAGGATGAAACATAGTAAACCAGCTCTAGACTTTCTCGTATACACCATAACGAATTTACCATCCGCCATCCCACGTATAAATTGAGGACCTTGACAAGGATCAGATATCCACGAGTATTCAGATATATATTGCTCTCGGAGACTAAAGCAAAAACACAAGTGCAAGGGATAACAATATAATCTAGAGTAAAATTACGTCAACCTTACGAAAATACACAATAAGGTACGTCTTGTGAGTCTTAATACAGTGTTAGCCTAAATGATTCATCGGGTTTCAAAACACTCTGTATTGAGAGGTATACGACCCACAAAGACGGATGATGCATGACAAGATACATACACTCTCCAAGTTAACGCTCACGGGAGCACAATTATCCGCGACTTTCTCAACAGAGAACTACCACATGGTCTGGATGATGTTCCATGACCCCCCGGGTCGCCATATCTCATGGATATGGAAAGACAAAGTTTATGTACCTCCAATGCCAACAACGCTGCAAGCACTGCAGGAAAGCATCACTGCTGCTGTGACGGACATTGACGGAAACATGCTATTGAACGTCTGGACGGAACTGGATTACCGTTGGAATGTGTGCCGGGTGACCAAGAGCGCTCACATTGAACTTTTGTAGTATGTACTAGAAACCTGGTGAAAGTATGTATGTTTTCATGTATCACCCGTCTTTGTACGTCGTATACTTGTAAATAAACAGTCGTTTGAAACCCGATGAATCATTTAGGCTAACCTTGTATGATGAAGAAAACTGAATATGCCTTTTCATCACCTTTGATATTGTAAGCATTTAAAAATATATTAGAGACAAAGGAGTGCGGTTAAACCGTTTGAAAAGTTCGTTATAATAGAGGGATCGTTATATTCCGTGTTCGTTATACCGGGATTTACAATATTTATTTCGAGTCAAAAGCTCAAAAGAAACTCCTGTGTTTGTGGCCAATTTTGTTTACGACCATATGTAATATGGTAAAAATGACTGGTTTTGTGTGCTTTTATCAACCTTCTAAATCTGTCTAATAACTTGTGTATCACACTAGATGTATTTTGCATTAGCAATATGTTAATTCATTTTACCTGTTTAGAAAATGAATTAGAACAAAATTGGTACACTTAAGAGAAATATCGTTCTTCATTACAGAGATTTTAGTAATTTGCAATTAGCTCTACAAGAAACAGTTACCATTAAACACATTCGAGGAATAAACTTGAAATTTTTCCTTTAAAATTTATATCAAAGCATCGAAGCGAAAAACGTTTCTGCATCGAATTTCAGCTTTCGGACTTTCCACTTGTTGGATCTCTTTTTTGTATCGACGGAATGAAATTTTATTCTACCACTTTTATACAAATAAAACTTATTATCTGTAGCGCTATCTGTGTTATATCTTGCTTTTAAGGATTCCAATTCTTTTTTATACGTGGCTCTCGCATTTTTTGCGAGTGTCAATACTAAAGTAATAAATGTTCCTAGAGAAGCTTGAAGCTATTTTCACAGCGAGTACGAGCATGCTCTACCGAAGAATTTATTCCACTGCTTCCTGTGATTCCTCATTTTAACCGATTCTTTGCTCTAAAACCAACTGGAGTGTTTCCTTTCCACTTTCTCGTAAACCAATACAAATATAACGCGTTCTGTACATTTCTCTTCACAAGTCTGCATTGCTCCAACGAGTGACAGGAGAAGCGCCAAGGCTCGAAAGTGAGTCACGTGCAAGAAACCGCAACAGGCACGTGATATATAGCGACACGATATGCAAGTTGGTTTTAGTATAATGGATGAATTTTGTTTAGATATATAAATTTCTATTTTGAAGCAACTTGAGGGCTATTTTGGGATGGACATCATCCTAGTGAACAGCGGTCAGATGACGAGGACGACACCGAGTTGCACCTCTTCTCCAAGCGAACACTTTCCGAACAAAGTGCATCCGTTTTGACGCATCGTGTCTTTGCATTTCTGTTTTCTCGTGTGAGAAGGGTAAAAAAGTTATAATAATCTGAAAATTCGTACTTAAGCATTTCCTTAATATACGCTTCCATTTTGAAAATGTCTTTCTGTGAATACGATAATTCTAAGAAGTAACGAGCTATATATGGATCAACTTTAATATCATGTCTTCACTCTAAAATTATAAATTCCTTTCTGGTTTTCGAAGAAATCTTTGTAAAGAGATTCTGTCTGTCTTTCCATGTGTATGTGAACAAGATAAATACGTTGTGATCTAAATAAATATAGCACACTTTGCATCACATGAAATGTACCTTAGGGTGGAACGAAAAAAAAATCGAATTTTGGATTATGGAATTCTAATAGTGCGGGAAAGCTGCAAAATCTCGCCAATATTAACTGTAAAAAATTTCATTTTCATTGATTAATAACTTTTGCCGTCCAAATTTTCAAAAAATCCCGAAAAACGGTGATTCATTACTAAATATAGTAAAAATTAAGAAAAAGGACAATCGCTTTCTAATAGCGGGCAAATGCTTTAACTGCCCATCATAATTTACTATAAAACAATTTAACCATGTCGGTTAATTACTTTTGCCTCATCAAGACAGCCGAAGGTTTTCAAAATAACTCAAAACATTTTATTTTGATACAACTTTTTATTAATGAAAAAATACATTTAGTTAAGCACTTACATTGTTGATTATTCATTAAGCTGTTTAAAGCTTCATGCAGTAAATTACATCATCTTGTCATTAGCCTTGTGTTCAAATGAAGGCATAATTGCCCATGAAGTCATGATTTTTCTAATAAAACAATCCCTGTATTGTGATCCACAAACCGTACTTGCGGCTTCAGGCACAAATGTTACACAGCGCTAGACAGATCGGGTGTCGCATAGAAATTTGTAGATTTGTAATTCTTTATATATCCTTTCTCAGCAATGGACTTTAGCTCTTCTACTGTAAGATCAGCTGTATTTGGTGTCTCAGTAAAATCACACTTAAACCAGTCAATCATGTTGATGTACTGATTGGTTTTGAAGTTTAATTTGGGAACGACGTTCAGCTTTGGAAGAAGTTCCTCTTGTCTTGATAATCCGGCGAACAGCAAGTTCTCGAATGTTTCGTCTCCCGTCCGCCAACATGTTCAGCAGCACGTTTTCGGGATGCGCCATAAAAGCATTGCGAAAAATTACAGGATTCACCATCTTTTACAGATCGCCCGATAATTACCTCGAGTATTCGAATACGTTCCACAAATATTTTTATCCACTTGTACAGGAATGATTCATTTTGATACTGAACCGTCCGATGCAGTATACCCGCATAATGTAGTGCACTAGTAGAATCAGCTCCAAAGAAGGTTCTTCTGTCCCAACGTACAACCTAAAGGTTCTGTTAGCAGTCGTTAACCATCCTACGTGAGAAGTGGATCAGAAGAACAAAAGCCGGGGAAAACTGCATATGATATATCCAATAAATACTGCTGATCTTTGCTCATATCTTTGGCCGTTACTACAGGCAGGTTAGAATAAACTGGCTTGAAGTTTGCTTCTGGAAAGTTTCCACAGTTCACCAGACTTTTCTCTATCAGTCCAGAATATGTGTGGTGTGAGGTCCGGTTGTTTCACGGTCCAGCTGTTTACACACGTGGCGGAGAAATTACCGTAGATTAGTTATTATTTTGAATTGGTTTGATAATAAACTATATATGGAAAAGGAATAAAACTAAACAAGATGTAAAATTTGCATTAATGTGTTTCAGGAAAAGATCTTCCGAAACTTAAACTTTCCAAAATATTAGTCATCTGTCCAAGATGATGGAGAAAACAACCCCGCATACACATACAAAATATAGAAAGAACGCCAATGCATGATGCAAGTGCCGATGTTTTAGGAATTTCATATAAGGCTCAATCTTCATTTCAAGTAGATCTCTAGAAGAGAGTAACTCTGTTTCAGACCGAAATGGCGAATTAATGTTCCCCGCTTAAACTTAAAGTATTTTAGTAAAAAGTCACAGATAGGCTTAGTGACAACAGTAGTAGTTGATTATATTGAAAAAATATGCCTGCAACATATCCTATTATATTCCTAGCAAAACATCCATGCAAACATCGTTTCATCTTTTGAATTTTTGCAGTTTAAATGTGATAATGTTTTGGGGCTGGCATACCTTTTGTAAATTACGAGAGGCAATCGAGCGAGTTATGTACAGAACGCAATGCTCTCCAGGGCAGACCTTTGGACTTGGAGTTACCAACTTCTGCTCATAATTACTTCTTTTGTAGTAAGTGCTAATTAGGTAAAGGTTATTCAAAATTTTAAATTTAGTTGAAATATTAACAATTTCCCTCAAATTCAGAGCACATTATGTTTCAAAAACAATTTCTACTTCACTTTAAAATACAAAATGTACCTTTTCAGAGATAAAAATTTCTGCGGAATTTTCTTTGCCTTTTTAATGAATTTTTCACAATTAATTTTAAACACAAATTATAATATTGTATTTTAATTTTTAAATGAAATTCAAACCAAATTTATTGTTTCACGAAATCTTTCATTCTCGGGCTTTCCCAGCAATAAACTTAATATAATGAAATGCTTTCTTTGGACATTAATTCCAAAGAACAATTTTAACCTGAGAATGATTTCAGTTCGGCATTCTTTGTATAAATTGCATCATGAAAAATCAGTTACGAACATGCAACGGCATATGCAATCAATTCCAAAGAAGATAAGACAAACTAATCAAACCTAAAATATTACTATGTTTCGATGGTTCGGACAAGAGGGTATAAATTCAGGATTTTTTTCTCTTAAATTCTTTTGCACTTTGAAATTAGAGCTCTCATTGAATCAACGAAGCAAATTTTTTTTCTACTACCTTATTATCTACGAAAATCATTATTTGTAAATCTCTCACTGCTTTATGACATGTGATCTCAAGGTGTATCAACTCTTTCTATATGTGGTGCTCGCTTTCCCTATGAATGCGAAATACAAAATAAATAAAAAAATTCCCAGGGAAGCATAAAGCAGTTTTTGCAGCAAATGCGAGAATACTCTACTGTGCTTCTTATGGGAACGTGTTTGCAGCACTTTAAACAGAAGAGAGTCTCTTACTTTGAATTATTATTAATACTCCTGAAGGGAAACGACCTGATAAGGTCTACGGTTATAAAAATCCTCTCAGTATAAGGAAGAATTACAGAAAGGTGAAAAAAATTAAATTAAAAACAACGACAATTAACGCACAAAGAATACTTAAAAGGTCTGCAATGAATATCTGGCAGGTGGAAGCGAGTAGGGACTTTTTAATCAATGATGATATCATGTTGATCCTAATAATACTATTTGATCCTGCTGAGGGATCTTTTGCTTTGAACACTATTTTCACACTCCTTCAATACCTGCTCTTCATTGGGCTTCAAGACATGAAAGGGTTTTTTCACTGCAAAAGAGGCTGTAGTGGCGTATTGAGAAGGTCTCGTCTTCCAGACCAGAAGGTTCGAAACCTTATTCCATTGAAGACCAGCAGTGTATGCGTGCCTGCTGCACACTAAATTATACGCAAGGGGACAGATATACTTTTTTTGATGTCGTGCCCACTCACGATTCGTATTCCTCATCTGACAGAGGTTCAAAATAGCGAGGTCCTTTCAAAATTAGCCTTCAATTTGCTTCGCAAAGGAACTTGAATATAATCTAACTAAACTGAATCGTTTGATTTGAAACAAAAAGATTGTTTATCTTCTTAACTTCTCCATCAGCTAACACAATGTGGCGAGTTCTGTTCATTTCTCTTCATAAGCTTCCGTTACTGCTAAGAAAGAGAAAGAAATTGCAAAATCTCGTAAATGAGTCACGTGTGTAATTTGTTCTCTCAGTATCATGAAACGAAACCGATTATTCATTTTGGACATCCACCTTTCAACCCATTAGTTTAACCCTTCATTATTGTTGTGAATAGTTACATATATAATTCTCTTACGTAGCGACAAAAAAAGGGTCGAATTTCTTAATCGCCGTTTGGCAACAGCTCGCAAGATTGTTATGTTTACAATGGCGGAATGACCGAGACAACGGATTTGTTTTTCGAGGGACAACGATTTCGCTTCTTTAGTTAAATATTTTGAGCAAAATAAATTTAAGTCTTGCGGATTCGATTATGCAAATGAACGAATGTCTCCTTAATATGTCATTTTTACTTAAAAGATTGAGGAATGGGCTTTTTCATCTGTTCATTAACCACATTTTCTGAGTTTAAAAAAAAACATAAGTGTCTACCCAGAGAAAAATGTTGTACCTTTCTTGACTAAAATGTAACTGCAGTGAGTTTGTATGCATGTCGGGGAGCTTCCTGAGCAACATTTCGTTTAAAAGAGTATAAATAATTAAATTTTTTTCTGGAAAAAGCAAAAATTTTTAAATAAAAGCTATCTTATCAATTTTAAAAGTTAAAAGTAAATAATTATTGTGGGTTTTTTATTCTCAATCTATTTTTTACCTTTTAACTGAAAGGTCCTTTTTTAACTAAAAAGTTGTGAAATGGTTTTAATCGTCTGTCAACAACTCAAATTTTCTGTGGTTTTAAATATAAATCTTTCCTGACTAAATAATAATTAGAGTGAGTTTGTATACAAGTAGGGAAGCTTTTCTCAGCAAAATTTCATTGAAAATAGGGAATGTTCAACATTTTGATTTAAAAAAAAACGTTGGAAATTTTTGTAAATTTTGAAAAAGGCTATCTTATCAATTTAAAAAAGCTAAATTTAAATAATTGTTAATGGTTTAAATTTTGAATAGTTAATTTCAAATTATTTTAACACTTTTTTCCATAATATGTACTTTTTCAGCTAAAGGTTTGTGATATTTATATTATAATTATAATATAATTAGTTTGGTTGTATAATTATCTTACGTGATGACAAAAAAGGGTCGAATTTCCTAATCGCCGTTTGGCAACGGCTGGCAAGTTTGGTTTGTTTACATCTGCGGAAAGCACGAGAAAACGAATTTTTTTGAGTTAAATAGTTTGAGCAAAATAAGTTTAAGTCTTGCAATTTCGATTAGGCAAATGAATGAATGCCTCTTTAATATGTGAATGTCTGTTTTTTACTTAAAAGATTGAGGAATGGGCTATTTAGCCATTCAATTACTCACATTTTTTTGAGATTTAAAAACATAAGTGACAACCCAGAGAAAAATGTTGTACCTTTCATGATTAAATTGTAACTTGAATGAGTCTGTATACATGTGGGGAAGCTTTCTGAGCAACTTAACATGAGTAAACGTAGGATCTTATCAATTTTAAAAAGCATAATCATTATGGTTTCAATTTTTAATAGTTAATATGAGCATGTTTCAATCTACTTTTCTCTCTAAATGGTACTTTTTTAGGTAGAAGATTGTAAAATTGGTTATGTCATCTCTTGATAACTTTAATTTTCTGTAATTTAACGCATAACACCCAGAGAGAAAAGTTATATCTTTCTTGACTAAATAATAATTGGAGTGAGTAAGAAAACATGAATGGGCAAGATTTTCTCAGCAATATTTCATTGAAAATAGGGCATGTTTAAAATTTTGGTGGAATGAATTAAGGGCAAATAAAACTTTTGAAGATATTGTCATTGTGTATGGAAAAAAGTTCTAAATGAGTGATTTCTGATTGATGAAAATAAGTTTCATTTTTAAATATCTTAGAATTACATATTTTAGCATTCAGATTTCTTTCTAACATTTACATATGTATCTCTGTGCTACCAGAAAATTTTAAATTTAGTAATTAATGAAAAATTAATTTTAGGAGTTCATGCAATTTCAGATGATTTAAATTTACTTTCAGTAATTGATGTATTTATAATTTCCTATTACTAGCAGAAATGCATAACTGTATGGCGAGCGAGCGAAGCGAGCATGGGGTCTAACCCGTTATTTGTAAAGAATATTGTAAGCGAAACGTGAAGTTGTTCTCGTAATAAATATAAAATGCTCTACCGAAGAAACTATTCCGCTACTTCTATTGAGGCGGTGAGCTAGTGGTTAAGTTATCGGCTTTGGGATCTAGAGCCCTACCACGATCCTACGGGCAGTTATCCTTACCGAATAGTTCTCGCTCACAAGTACTCAATTTCTGCGGAAAATAGTCGTGACCTTCAATTTAGCATTACCATTAACGAAAAGTGGAACAAAAGTGAGTAATGCTATGCTATGGCAATGTAAATTTTATCAAAACGAAACGGAAACAGCTTAACAAACGAAATTTAGTTTTTAATTTGTTCATTATTATAACTAAATAAAATTTTAGACCCAGTCGACCCAAGGGAAGAGTTTGAAGTTGTAGAATATATTCTCTTTTTTATTCTAAAAAGATTCATTCGAAACGCTAAATTTTGTGTTTAAGGAATTAACTATTGAATTTAAGAAAAAGTTGAGTCTTAAATATTTTGAAAAAGTTGAGTCTTAAATATTTTGAAAAAGTTACGATTTTTGGTTAGTGTTATATTTTTTGACTGTCTAAACAGACAGTATTGGAATTAATGAAAAAAAAACATAGGCTCCTTAAAAATACCGAATACATCCGAGGAAAAATTACCCTTCTATTAAAAACACAAAGAATGCTAAAAAGTATTATCTCTTAAGAATCTTCATGACATTCTCTTAGTTTACTAGCCAGATTTTTGTTCAAATCCCGAATTTTTATCTTTGGGCATTAGTGCGTTGAAATCTGTCCATTATCCTTTTGTGCTTTGTATCAGGTGATAAATCAAATCATGGAAAACGGAAATTTTTTTGACAGTCATAGCAGTTCCAATTAGTGTATAACAGATCTTTTTCTATCAAAATATAAAGATTGAACACTAAGAAATTAAACTAATTTTATTTCACCACTGTTTTACTCAACGGACACTCCATTTTATATAAGCTATCACAAAACTTAATGATTTAGCACACCAACAAATTGTAATCGTGTAATTGGGTTTAAACGGAGCTTTATACGAAAAGAAATATAAGAAAGCGCATAAAAAGTGTTAAGAAGTGCAAAGTGTCCTTTTTATGTCACTTATCGGGGTCCAATTACTTTTTCACTTTTTTGCGTAAGCCTTAAATTTTGGAATATCATGTGTCAACACTTTCACCTTATATTTTGCGCAGAAGGGCTAAATTTCGCTACTGCGCCCATAAATCCCCAAATCAAATTAAATTAATTTTCAAATTAAATTACGAAAAATCAACGTGCGTGGAAAATAATAAAAACTGAAATTTTCCAAAATTTTCTGTTCTAGAGCAAATGTTCCTTCAATCATGCTTCGGACACTTAGTGAAAAGAAATCTGTATTATAAATTTACTAGCAAGTGTTTCCTCCGTACCATAACAAAATACTGTATGGTACTGTAAATACTGTATGGTACTGTAAATATTGTGTATAGACGAAACAAAAAGTCATCTTCAAAACTAAAACTCTTTATTCCAAACAGCTTCATTTTGTATTTTAAAAGTGCGTCAGTTTATAATTATTTTTAAGAATGATTAATTATTAATTATTTTTTAAGTTGGTGATAATCTGTTGAAAACAAATTTAAAAAGAAAGGAAATCGTTTGCTAATGATGCTCAAGAAATTTGAACTAAAACAAAGATAATAATTTAATGTTGCCTCGTCTTATCCTGGTCCAGTAGCCTAAACGGTTAGAGGTAGACATGTAGTTCCAAATGGAAAAATGATTTAAACGAAGGGAAGAATTATATTTCTGAAAAAGTTATGAATTCTAATTTTTTATACGGTCCCCCGGCTCTTTTCGTCATACTTCGTTAAATATTCTTCACACACTAACATTTTATACAAAAAAGTTTCTCTTTTCTGCAGGTAAAACTAAACGAGCAATGCAGCTTTGAATCTCGCTGACTTAGACCACTTTAAACCATTCCAATAGCCGCTTCGAAGACGTTCCACAAACAAATGCACAGCACTTTCTCGACGAGTTAGCTGATTGGTTTTGATTAAATATTATTGAATCCAAAGCTCCATAACTCGGCTAGGTTTAGCCGCAGAAGGGTGGAACTTTTTTGTTAAGATGTAAGTGTGTGAAGGATATTTTACTAAATACGACTGATAAGACGAGGAAAACCGTATAAGAAGATAGAATTCGTAACTTTTTCAGAAATTTATTTATTGATTCAGAAAACATGAAATATAATTCTCCACTTCAATTAAAGCATTTTTCCAATTGGAAATATATGTCTATCTCTATAAGTTTAGAAATTAGCTATTGGACCATGATAAGAGGAGATACCATAGAAAGGCTTTTAGGAAATCGTCTGCATTTGATACTAAATTAAATTTAATATAATAGATTAATATAATAATTTAGAGAATAGATTTATCACGTTTTCCCTTTCACTGACTGAGCACGAAATTTTGGATGTTTATTTATTATTACAATACATCTTTCAGGCCTCATTAATATTCCCTGTTATATATTTGAGTGATCATGTTAATATACACATAGATAGGCACTCAATGAGACAATCTGACCGTTGCAGAATCTAGTCAAAATCAAATATACAACTCTATTAATAAAACTATATTACTAACTTAATTAGCTGGCAGTTTCTTCAAGTTATCGCTTTTACCTGCCCCGGATGGAAAAACCAACAAACTTAACATCTTAAACAGAGGGTCCTAAACTGAAATAAACAAGGTCTAAGTTTACCAAGGTCGCAAAAAAATAAACCGTAGGTTTATTTTGAAAACACATTTTGATAAAGAACAAGAACAGCAGTAAAAGTAACCCGAGAGGACGCGCGCTACGAAGAGTAACACGAAGGCGCACAAGGGGGTGTTCGACGCTCCAATTCGTTATTTCGCTATTTAAGAAAAAACTAGCAACATTTTTATGCTATATCTGCTCTAAATGATTCGTGCAAACAGTTTTCTTTATACAAGAACAAATTTTTAAAAGAAAAATTTAGTAAATAATACATTAAATTATTCACAGCATTACGAACACGTGAGAAAAGTATATTTCTTACACACATGTTTTCAATGCTTTATAGTAAATAATCATCAATTTTATAATCGTTATACAATTTGGATAGAAAAATACTGCTTCTGATTTTCTTAGGTACAGAGAAAACCTTTTACAGAGGTACAGAGGTAAGCTTTTTCTTCAATAGGTTTTGTTAAAGTGGATATGACATTTGTCAGCAGAATACAGTTACATTACGTGCAGAATAATAAATCAATCTCTTGAGATTTTTACTTACACAACTATCTAGTTTTAAAGTCTTTTATCAGCAAGAAGCTCAATTTTAAAAATATAAAATATTCTTGAATCTACATATTTCCTCAATAAAATTTAAATAACAAGAAAACATTATTTTCCTGTCTCTAAATCAATCACTCAATTAAACAAAGAAACCTCACGAGAGGACGCGCAAGGGGATGTTCGATAACCCATAAGCTCAATCCCGATAAAAAATAAAGGTATTTTTCTTGAAACACGTTCCGTCTGTTGAATGTGACCTTAAAGGCAGATAGCATGGATTTGACTCATTTCAACTGAAGGGAAGTCGGAATTTTTCACATTTTACATGGCGTGGAGTGGAGGACACCCCCTTGCACGTCCTCGCGAGTTATACATTTCTTCTTGGTGCATAGCGTCTCTTCTCCGCTAAAATCTTTCTTTCTTCGGAGGATATCTTAGCCTCAGTGGTTACTTTCAGAACTGATTCAAATAGAATGTCAATAATTTTGGATTTTTTTAGTCCAGTCAGTAATTTGGATTTTCAGAGTGGGGAATAATTTCAAATGCCATTCTTCTAGTGCTTTCAAATCTGGATATCAAATATTTGTAAAATTGAGGCTTCCCAACTGCAATTAATTTTGCCTTCTAATCTGAAAAGCATTGAATATCAATTACTTCGGTTATCAGATGGTTAGATACACACATTTTGGTCTAAAACGTGTTGATTAAATCAAATCTGAAGGTGAAATGTAATTTTTTTTACGTTTTCATTAGGTTGCCTTGTGTCACTTAATGAAGAAAAGTTTGATCATCATTTTATTTAAACAAATCTTGCTTAATTTTCGTACGATTTCAAGAAAATATGTGTAAGTAAATCTACGCAGACATTTGGTGAGCCCTATGTTGGTGTTAAAATGGTTAAAATATGTGAACATATATTTTAAAGATATTTTAATTTTTGATTTTAGCAGTCTAGAATCCTGATTTATAGCACCATTCTGAAAGATTGATAATATCAATGAATGAAAGATCAATTGGTGCTAAAAAATGAATACAAATAGAAATACAATTTTTTTCTTTTAATTAATTACCTACCATTTTTCAGATAACCTAGAAGTTAAAAAGCCTATAGTGGAGTATTGCTGAAACAAAAGTACATTGCATTGTATCACTAATTGAAAGATACAAGAGATTAAATTTCTGGATTACAATATATTTTTAAAATAAATTTACTGCCAACTTTAAATTAATACTGTTCAAGAATATCGAAATAACAAATTATTGTTCTGATGCACACAACCAACACATAGAAATTAAATAAAAATATACACATTAATAAAACAAAAAAGTTGCAGTCTTTGAAATTGCAAAGATGCAAAGAAAATAAGAAATTTAAAGAAAGTAGAGTGCACTCTGTAGAAACTGTACTATGTAGTTGCAAAACTGGGCAAAAAACTTAATTTGGAAAGTTTGTTAAAAATGCACATTTTTTTACTGCAGTTGAACTGTTTCGATGAAATTAGTGCGAAAATTTAATAATTGGTTGAAATGCAGAATTTACTGACACTCAGTTCATATGTATTTTTCATGATAGTTCAAATGTTTCCTGGCATCGAGCAGTAATTTGCAGCACAGATTTATGCCATCAAGAACGGGATATAGAAGTAAGACTTTTACAAATAAAAATTCTTATGATTTGAGAAGCAAAGTTTACATGGTGGTTCAAATGTGTCCTGGACTGATTAATTTTTAAACGAGCAGCAATGTGCAGCACCCATGGGACTTAAAAGACTTCCTCCCAACCACCTTACTGATCAGGTTAGAACCTGTTCAGTATTGATTGGATGATGCTAGAGTTATATGAGAGCAAGAGGTACTGCGGCGGTTATGATTGACGATCTTTGGACAGAATGTCCTGTGGTCGAAAATTCACCACATACTCCAGCAACAATGTAAAGGAAGAGTGCCTCTCACTAACCCGTGTGCTTGAAGGATGTAAGTGCTTCAAGGAGGGCTACTTGTTGCATCTGCACATGCAGTTTATACAGAACAACGACGGCGTCCTCCGGACTATTCGGGAGTGGGTGCGCCGCCAACTAAAAATCTTTTTTGAAAAGGCATAGGAATATTTCTGGAACGTTGGAAAAAAGTTTTTGATTCCGTAATGGAACACTTTAAGGATTGACATGTAAGTAAATGTACTGCAAAATGGGCTTATTTTAAAATGCTGCTATTTTCAAATGAACCCTCTTGTAAAATTTATGAAACTACGACGCCTTAATCTGTGAATTATTTAATGACAAACCAAGACTAAAATTGTATTTTCTTAACACTTCCCAAAAATTAACAAATTATTAATCGAGTAAATAAGAAGAAATATATAACAAAAAATGCGTTTCTTCGATAACAATATCGAATTCAGACCATTTTCACTGCAACTGCGCAATTTCGGGCCAGGCACAGATTGCTTGCTGTATAAAAATTCATGTAACTTGCATCCAACCACTTTTCAGGGCAACGGAAATACTATTTGAACGTTTGTTTAAACATGTCATTGCTTTTCATACAATTAATTTTTACCATCACGGAAGGCGCAACATCATGTATGTGTCAAATTATATGGAATTTAGGGAATTTTTTCGAAGCAGTATGGATACATATTGGATCTTCGAATTTCTATTCTCTCGCATGCGAAATGTATAAATAGGGGTTGTGATATAAAAGTCAAAAACTTTGTTCTCGGGAGTTTCATGAATCTGCTCGTTTCGAACTTCTATTTTGGAAACAATGTCTGCCTATGAACACAATAATTCCAAAACCCAAGTAAATGGATAAATCGACTTTAATATCCTGCCTTTACTCTAAAATATAAACTCCAAACCAATTTTCGTCAGAATCGGTGTAAATAGAATCTGTCTGTCAATCTCTGTCTCTGTCAACAAGATAACTCCAAACGCTAAGATCTAGATGAATGAAATCTAGAACTTTATTTCATCACATGAAAAATAAATTAAATATATTTTAGACACTATATTTAAAAGAGCAAACTTATATTAAAAACAAATGCATAATTTCATTCATATTTGGTGTTTTCCCATTTTTTAGTTATCGTGTTAACATGTACAGTGGCTGAAGAGAAAGGAGAAACCCCGCATTATTTTGCCGTCGTTCATTGTGTATTGAAAAAAAAATTACGAATTTTCAGGAAATAATGTCCAGTGAAAGATTCCATAAGGGGTCATATACATAATTATAATATCATTGATTTCAAAATTTCCAACGGAAACACACATTTGTCTTACAAAATTTCGAAACTATATAAAAATTTAAGATGGAATACCAAGTTTCATCAACCCAGCATTTTTGAATCGCAATTATAAGCAAATGAAATTTTTAGTTTTTAATGTTAAAGTAAAATTTTGAAATTATATTCATATCTTCAGAAATAATATAACTATTGACCATGAATTTTTTTATGTTTTAGAATGAATTATTCTGCCCATTTTAAACTTTTACTTTTTACTCTAAAATAATTTACAGCAAATGAAATATTTTATCAAAATTGTTTAAAGCCTTTTTTGAATAGCAGCACTTATAAATTTTAACAGTAATCGAAGCAGATGGCCATTTGATAAGCCTTTGCAAAATTTCATCATATTCGTAAGAGAAGTTTTGAAGTTACATTAAATTTTCTATTTTCACTGTAAAACGAGCACTTAAGTGGGTGTCAAATATTTCGAAAAAGTTTTTATTATGAAATATAATCATTACATCACTTTATTTTATACAATTGGAACATATAAAAATTTAACTATTTGTATATATAAATTAAAATTTTATAAATTAAAGTGGTGTAATATTACAGTATTAAATTTTTACGCATCAAGTTTAACAGATTGTAAAATGTAGATCGTTGCTTTGAGTATAACATTTAAAGTGAAAAATAATGTAAAATACTTATACCGACATTTAAACGCAAGCAGAGAACTCTATGTAAATGTGGAGGCAACACCTTTTCTATTTAGAACACAAAATGTCGAATATCTTCCGATATATTCATGGTATATAAACCAAAATTCATTTCTTTGAGTATGTTTTCATGAAAAAGTGATTTATGTCATTAAAAATGGGTGTTTCTATTGAAAATTTTGAAGGTAGTGAAATTTTAAATATTTAGATGACCCCTTATGAAGTTTTTAACCGTAGAATCTTTTAGTTAACTTTATTTCCTTAAAATTGGTAACTTTTTTTCCAATGCCCAATGAACGATCGCAGAATAATACTGGGTGGCTACTTTTTTTTTCTTTCTGCGACTGTACATATCCAGCACAGAAGACGTAACCGGCAAATCGGTACACCAGATCTTGTTTTTCATATAATTCTCAGTTTTCACTCTGAGTTGACCTTAGGAAGTGAGAAGTCCGTTTCAGACCCGATTTCAGAATTAACGTTCCTCGTTTACACTTAAAAGGATTTTAGTTAGTCACAAATAACTCTATCCTAGCAACAACAGTTGTAGTTAATGACACTGAAACAATATACTTCCAATTTATCTTGCAAGATTTCCAGAAATATATCATTTTAAATGTAGTTTCATCTTTTAGATTTTTGTAGTTTAAATGTGACATCGTTTCTTGGCCGGCATTGTAAATTCAATTACTCGTTACAAACAGAATGGAGTGTCCTCCAAGGCAGATCGTTGGACTTAGAACTTTATATTTTAGACCATTGAACAACCAAATTTTACACTTATCTATTTCATTATAGTAAGTGAAGCTAGGGAAAGGTTTTTCAAAATGTTAATAAGACTATTTATGTTTAAACAATTAATTCAAACGAGAATAGTATCTAGCAAAAAATATTTCTACTCAACTTAAAAGTACAAAAAATTATTTTTACTGCGATAAGAATTTTTGCTCAACTTTTTCTTCAATTTTAATAAATTTTTCAAAATTACTTTGAAATGCAATTTGTAATATTTTATCGTTTCATCAAATTTTTCACTCTTTCACTCTCGTGCTTTTGCCAGTACTAAACTTAATATAAATTAATCCTCTGTTTGGACATTAATTTTAAAGCAGAAATTTTACAAAAAGCTTTCTTCCTATAAATTACGTGATCAAAAAAATAGCTAAGAAAAAATGCAACCGCAGTTGCGATCAAACCTTATGAAGACAAGACAAACTGATAAAGCCAAATTCCATTGTCGTATCGCGGTTTTTGACAAGACCTTCTAAATTACACAGCGTTAAGCTGTAGTATCCAAGATATCATCTAATATTTCTGCCCGTGTTTCCTTGTGAGTGCCAAAACTAAAATAAAGAATATTCCTGGCGAAGCATGAAGCTATTTTCTCAGCGAGTGTTAGAATGGTCTCCTCTGCTCCTTATAGTACCGTAGTGGATGAGTAAGCGAGTTCTTTCTCCTGGCCGTGGTTGCAATAATGCTGATGTGGCTTGTAGTGCCCATATCTTATGACAGGTCGTAGATGGGAGAGCGCATGATCCACCCGTAATGATAGCTATTCTATTTTCCGTCACAGTACCTGTGCCTTCTGTCGCAGGTGCCGGTCATTCAGTTTTACTCGGATTCCAAGGCAGGATGGGGTCGTCCTCGTCAGCCGACTGCGGCTCAAAATTTCAAGTTCCGCTCTCGTGCTGCTTGAAAACGGGGCCTTAATATAATTAACCTAAACGCTTTTATTCAAAACCGACGGGATTGTTGTCTTCTCGACTTTTCCATAACCTAGCACAATGTCGCGCGCTCTGTTCATTCCTCTTCATGACTGAAATCCTGCTACAAATGTTAGGGAAGCGCAAAATCTCGTGGCAGATTTGTACCTGATTTTCTACTGAATTCGCCAACCCATAAACGGTGTTCGTTTCCTGTATGTGTGTATATGAATATGATAACTTACAATCGCTAAATAGATAAACGAAATTTTGCATTTATTCTGCACTCTAAAATTTCTAAGATCTTAATCAGAGAATCGATTAAACGAAATCTCGAAGTCGAATTTTACAACGATTGCGTTTCTTTCGTTTTATAAAAGAAAGTTGAACCGTTTTTTTTTTTTAATTTTATGACTTACAAGCTGATATGTGAGGCGTTGCTCGGGATAAAAATACTTTTCTGCATAAAAACTTTTTTGGTAAAAAAACCCACCTATGTGTAAAATTTTATAATTCTCAAAATCTTTTTTAACGTTGTACTACATTTCCCCATAGAGGTCTCAAGAAGGAATTTGATTCACACGCCGAAACGCCACAGAAAACGTTGTATGGGAGATCCTCTATATATCGGTAACTATACATGTGTTAAAAACAAAACTAATGTTTTATTTTAGAGATAAAGAGTGTCAAAAGAAGTAACCAAAAAAATTGAAAATCGGAATTGTAGTTCAGCGACTACTGAGTCGCAAAGTTGGCCAAAAATACGCATGAGTTGGTGACTACATATGTTAAAAACATAACTAATGTCTTACTTTACATATAAAGGGTAACAACAGAAGTTACAAAAAAAAATTTGAAAATCAGAAAAGAGTCACACGATTAAACTATTCCTGCGCTTTTAACATCAGCGGCTGTTCGAAAAGACAGCCTCCCGTCATTTTTTTATGCCTTACACTTTTCTAGAAATAAAAATGAGAATATCAGTTCAACCAAAACGATTTTTAAAAACAATCGAGAGCTAATAATAATTTTTAAAGAATAATATTATCATTATAAACTTTCAATTTTTTAAAAAATAAATTAACATTCTGCATCTTTATATTTATTTAAATAGAGAAAATCCACTGCACCAAAGATTTTTTTAAATGTTGTAGTTTCTCAGACAGAAAAAACAGACTACGCGAAACGATTTTCCGAAACCTCAAAAAGTTAGCTTTTTAATAAGTTGTTAATAATTTTTAAAGAATGATACTAAATTTAATTACTCATTGGGAGTGATAATTTTAATGATTGTTTACAGCACGGAATGCCATAAAGGCAGTCCTTCTAAATGATAAATTTAAATCTCCATCGACCGTTATAAACAAGTAATCAAATTCTTAATCAGTTTTGAATTAACAGGAAACCTCAAAACAATTTTCAAGTTAATGATATATTTTTCAATATCAATAAGGTAAAAGAGAAATCTTATTTAATATATTTCTTTCTCGTATTTTGACTAATTTATATTCAATTTACTGAATAAATCTTGGGAGACGCCTTGTTATTTTTTGTGAAATTTCTACACATTCACATTAGAAGCATAGTTTTTAATTAATAAAAAAATAACTATTTAATTAATTGTGACGAAACCTTCACTCAAAGTTTCTTATCTTCCACAGCATTTGTGCGCAAAATTGCGTTTCTGCTGCATTTATATAGATCAAACATAAAAAAGTAAGAGAGTGCGTGAAGTGACCAAATTAAAACCAGTACTGACGACTAGCGTTCTTGATGATGTCTCTGTACTTAGATACACTATATGCCCAAAAGCATCCGGACACTTGCAGATTTTCACATTTTTTAGAATTTCTCTGGAATGGTTTAACCGACTGTCATTAAACTTCGGACATGTAAAAAATAGACAATAACTCACATTTCACATTGAAGATTCGGTCCTGAGGGCAATCAGGGGACCGTCTACAAACTGATGAAGACAAAAACGTTTTTGGCCCACCCCGCTTCACAGAATACTGATAACAAGATGAAACTTTCAGAAATGGTAATGTTTAATGTGCATAATATTTACAGGCATTTTGAAGTTTTACACAAATGCTTCTCTAACATATTGTCATCTTTTCTGTAAGTTTCAGAAAACTCTGCATGTTATAAGCAAAAAACAGGTGGGAAAATTTGAGATTTTTTAAGAAAACCTTTATGTCTTCCCAAATATTTGCGCTGAGTTTACAAAAATTCCTGTAAATATTATGCACATTAAACATTACCATTTCTGAAAGTTTCATCTTGTTATCAGTATTCTGTGAAGCGGGGTGGGCCAAAAACGTTTTTGTCTTCATCAGTTTGTAGACGGTCCCCTGATTGCCCTCAGGACCGAATCTTCAATGTAAAATGTGAGTTATTGTCCATTCTTTACATGTCCGAAGTTTAAAGACAGTCGGTTAAACCATTCCGGAGAAATTCTAAAAAATGTGAAAATCTGCAAGTGTCCGGATACTTTTGGGCATATAGTGTAGGTGCAACTGGTGATATTTCGACCTTTTGCTGCTTTTATTGAATAAATAGCTTATTTTACCAGTTTTAAACTAATGGTGTAAAAAAACTTCAGTAAGAAAAGCTTTTACTGAGTACTTCAAATATAAGTGTTATATTTGAAAATAGCAAAAAGTCTAGTGAAATTAAGGGTTTTTTTTATTAAAAAATACCATAATTACCTCAGACATACTGGCAGGGAATAAAAATTAACGAGTCATAATGATAAAATATTTTTGATGTGGCGGTTGATGAATTCCCCATTTTTATAACGATAACTTATTTACATAATTAAATTTTATAAACACATTCTGAAATAAGCAATTGATTTTCAAAATTCTGGCTGGCACAGCAAAAGTTATGCAACTTAGTATATCACTGCAACCAATCATGTTATTGATATGACTAGGTTAAAAAAATAAAAAAGAAAGATACCGTCTGGATTTTAAACTAGGTATGCTAAAAATATTTCGTAGATAGGATGAAGATATACCCTGTAAATAAAAATGATTTCTGTTGAAAAATAAACAACGCATGAATTTAGTTTGCATTCGCTCAATAATTTTGATTTTTTTTAAATAGTAAGGAACCAAAATAACACAATGATATTCAAGATTAAATTGCACAACCTGAAGCAACAGAATCTTCAAAACCAGCTCATCAAAAAATTCTCTAGTTTGTCGTTAGAGAAATCAAGTTTTTTTATGCTTTTAAGATATTAACATCAATAAATTGCGAAACATCAATTTCTATGTGAAAAATACACAAAATCTGTAACTAAATCTGAGAGAAATACAACAAGAATATTAATTTGAGAAAAGTAAATCAGAAGTTGAGCTTTTTTTCTCGCACCACGCCACTGAAATGAAAGACTTAAATGGGCATGTACACATGTCAATTGAAGTGCAAGTCAATGCAGGTGTATACTTTTTACTGATGAGTGCTGATTTCGTTTGCAAAGTGATTTAGAAAGATTTTTGATATGCCGAAAGTCGAGTATCAGCTATTATCCCAGTCATATGACTGGGGGAGAGAGATTTGGGTGTTCCAGTATATGGTCACATCCATCTCTCTGGGTGGCCACACTGACCTGCATGTCGCCCCTAGAAGCATAACTTAATGCTCAGTTATAGAAGCATGACGTTCTTGATACAATTACTCGTCCTTACGCAGTTTCAGTGATTGTTTCATTCATGCTATAAGACGATAATGCTACATCACACAAAGATTATTTTGCTTTTAGTTGAACATCACGTACTCCGAACTTAAATCGTATTCGGCGTGTCTGGAATGATCTAGGAAGACTTATTGCTACACTTAATGCGTCCGCTGTAAATCCTCATTGCTAGAGCTGCAAAACAGATTTGCAATTCATCAACTGCGAAAAAAATAAGATATAAATTTTTTAAATCCTGAGTTGAAGAGTTTTTTAGGTGATAATTCCTTGCGGTATTTATTATTTTACATATAAACATTGCTTTTTAATTTAAATAAATTTGGTAATTTTTTTATGTATCCTGAGTCTTTCTTAAATAAACGTTTTGGTTTTTATTGCTTAAGTTGTATTAAGTTATTGACTTTTTTGTCCATGTGGTTCCCTCATGTATCTGTCTATATTTGCTATATTGTATATATAATCATTTTTGATTATTGCCTTTATTTTATGAATACATTTGTATTTTTATGTATGTAAATGTTACGCTCAATGTAAATAATAGATTATTATGCACAATAACCGCTTAAAAATTCCGGTTATATTATGTATAATAACCGATTTATCAGATTGACAGAAACATATACACAATGTATATAAGAGAAATTTAACACTATATTTGAACACTTCCCCGAAGACCGATAAGTCGCTGTATACCCTATGGGTTTGTGCGTCTATGTAGGTGATAAATAAATAAATAAATAAAAGGCCTCGGTATCTTTGAACGGCCTTCATACAGAAGAAGCTTTTCTGCCAACTGAATTAATAAAAGTCATCATTTGATGCATGAAATATCCTATTCATGCTTTTATAACTGTTAGTGGCTATCACGTTCCAAACGGGATATATTCACATGCTGAGCCGTGATTAAAAAATTTTAATTTTACGCATTTTCCAAGACAGAAAATAAGCCTATTGATTATCTTTTGACTTTATTTTGAAGCACTGTTCGATTCGTGCGCTTGCTAAATTTAAAGAAGTTCCAATGGATAGGAATTTCTCAATAATAATTTTTCTGTTATTTTCCCTAGAACTTTGAAAATCAGTGTACTTCAGCGAGGAACAGGCATCTTCTTTAAAACAATTGGTCAGTTTTTATTGTGCCAATTTTTTACTTGATAGAGAAGATATTTAAGGTGACAGTTTAACGGCTTCATGTGTAATGAAACAGGCAATTTGCATCAATCGCGAACGGCACCACCATGACGCAAGTGCCGAATTATTAAAAATCGCATGTTAAAGTGCAATCTTTTCAGAGAGGTAACCTTTGGCTGGACTTTCCCCGTGAGACCGCTCCGCGCAGTATTGGTCGCGTCTCTCCAAAACGCGTTGTCAATGGGAAAATCCGATGAGAATTGACGAGACGTGCTAATAAAATTTGGACTGTACATTTCTTCTTACCTTTTAAACTCCTAGTCTGCTTCTAAGGATTTGGTTATTGTGTGTATACAGTTATTGAGCCCATTTCAAAAATTAATAAAAAAAATAATAATGTTACAACTATATATATAAATGAGAGAGCAAATAAAAAACTTTTTCAAATAGGTGGCATACTATTATGGTGTTCTAAATTTGCTACAGCAGGAGATTTCCAGATGTTATGGTTATCGATTCTCACAAGCCGATGCGCGTTTTCTGGTTTCTTTTTGTGGTTTTTCTTGAATATCTCATTAAATTTTCTGTTTCACAGTACTTGTGAATTAAGGTCCCTGCAGATGCATGCATTTATTTTTCTTTTAGTTTTAAAAGTTTCGCATTTAACATCTCTCAAAAATGGGAAATGTCTAATAATTTACGACCCCCTAGACCACCGTAACGACGCTTTAACTATCTGAAAATAAAAATTTAAAAAATTCGCTCTAAAAAATCCGTAGTTTTAACAATATAAGTTTTTTATTAATTTTTGAAATGGATTCAATAATATATGACCACACTGTATATTTAACTTTTTAAAAGATTTTTGGGTTTACTGTTTTAACTTTTTAAAAATTTTTAATGTGTTTTTATGATATTAATAGGACAATATGAAACATTCAGAATCTAGAGTGTCTTTTTATATTTTTGTGAATGTGTGCATTCGTTTGAAATTATTTATGCATTTGAAAAGTTTTTTATGGTTTAGGCGTTTTGAACTTTTATATGCTACATGCAATTTTTGATTTTCTAATACGACTTTCAATATCTTTATAATTCACTAATTACTGATTTTGTTCTCTATGTGTTTGTTATTCATTGCTCTCTGAAAATGGAGTTTTCTTTGTGGTGGGCTTTTTTTCAAATAAATAAATTATTATCTTCGTTCTTTATCCATTTGGAATATTGGGTCATAAAACTGAAATATAACCGTGAGGGAAGGGGAGTGGGTGAATTTCGGGAAAGCGGAGGGGGTACTGTTTCGACTGCTGAAGTAGGAGCAGACGCAGTAGCCCTAAGTTATCGGAGTGGCCGGTTGTGTGCTTTGCATGGAGCCTCCGTGATTGACTCGCTTAATTGGATGGACTGAAAATTGGAATAGAGTTTATAGCCACCATACCATTTGCGCGGATCGGTCTCACCGTGAATGTCAAGCTTTGGGAAGAGAGTGAATACGTTCCAGACCGCGCGACTGGTCTTTCTATTTTTATATATTTCCTATATTAAATGTACATTTTGTAAGTAATTTTTTATTTTCTTTTTTTTTGCAACTGTTACGTTCAATCTTCTGTTATGCTTTCTTCTAGAAGAATTTCGAGTGAAGGAGTTAGATGTTAGACTAAAATATATTTGCGTTCAATTCTCATCCAAACTCTTAAACAGACATTATACAGGGTGTTCCAACAGGTCATTAGCAAATTGTTAGTGTATGTAGGGCATACAGAACCTAGTAATTTTTACTACGGAATATTGGGTCGGAAACTCAAAGGAAATAAAAAGTAGCCTGGAATCCTCCGGCAAAGAAGTCGAATCTTACAATTAGGCTACTTCGGCCCCGTAGTGTCATGAAGAACACAGAGGGTGAATTTTGGACATGTACCTTTTTACCGATTGAATTCGAAATTCAATACGTGTTTGCATATTTCATCACGAGACTGCATACCAGATTTCTTTCATCTAGTCGTCGCGTTTATGAGTAAAATTGTGTAGAAACGCGATAATATACAGATGAAGAAACCGTTTAACGGATTTGTTTCATAATTTGATACAGATGTACAAATTTGATATTAAAAGTTTGTATAAAGTCATTCGTCCTGCTCTTCGTATTGCCGAGATATCATTTTCACATGCAGGCAGAGGAGCAGACAGACTTTCCTTAGACGGATTGCGCTCAAAATTTGATACATTGTTGGTGTATTTTACATTTCAAAACTTCAACTACGTTCATTGAACTTCCTTACGTCATTAACACCTCATGGATTAGAAACATTATTTTTTTATTGTTTCAAAATTCAAGATAAATTTAAAATATCTACGGGAAGCAAATAAACAAAAAAAAAAACCAAACGATTTAAAAGGTTATATTATTATTAACACATACATGACGCAACAGCGGGATATTGCTACAAGCTGATTTAATAAAATTTGTCATTTGGAGCATGTAACATCGCTCTCATGCCTGAATACTTGTTTATATACTTAACCGAGGTAAAAGTTACGGATACTTGACCCTATTAAAAGCTATTGCAGCTCCGATGTCGTAGCCTACCAAAGCTCATTTTGTGGTTGAGATCCGTTTTCTGGTGCGTGGAGTTTGTTGGCAAAACGGCAATTCAAATATAGAAAATACTTATTCAAAAATTGTTTGGATAGTAATTATTTACTGAATAAAATTTATTTTTAATATGATAATTTCAAATAATGCAAATAATTATTTTAGTAAGAATCTTAAAAAAGAATTGAAATTTAAACAATATATTTTTCCTCGCCTGAAAGAAAGTTTTATTTAATTATTTATTATTTGAAAAAAAAACTTTTGCTCGAACTATTTGCCATCGTTTTGTTTTATTTAACATTTCGCCATTTATATTGAGTATGTCTTTCTTTCTTCGCTGATTTTTATTCTTTCGCTTTATTTTTCTCTAAATATTAGAAGAACCTAGGAAGTCTACTAATCTTCTGTGTTTTTACCTTTGTACAGCATTTTTTTACATCCCTTTTTTCATTTAGATGCTATTGTTTTTTGTAAATTTTCCAAAGCCGACATTTCTTGAACACGGTAACGACACTGCTAGGTTTCCAGTTCCATTGCTGTAAGTTTTATCATTTAATTAAATGAATATTTTAAACCTTTATAAAATTTTGAACTAATTTAATTTAATAACTAGATTTTAAAAAAATGACTAGCCGAATTTAATTTATTAAATAGATTTTATTAATAACAACTGCGTTTTATAGATTCCATATTATTTTTTTATTAGTTTCATTAATATTTTTCGATAATAAACATCTTTTGTAATTTAGTAGTATTAACATAATATCTTAATTTCAAGAATTCACAAATTATCAAAAGAATTTATATACTCTTTGCATGTAGGGTCAAGTATGCCGAAGGGTAGGGATATTTGACCCTAGACGATTTCATGAAATATATTTATTTTATGATTAAATGAGATATCAGTTTAGCACAAGTACATTTATCCTTCATAAAAAATCTTTTCAAGATGATTAAAATTCAAATATTCGAGAAATGTAAGGAAAAAGAAAAGTACGTTCAAGTATCCCTAATTTCCAGTATAATGCAAATACTGAGAAATGAAGAATGAGAAGACGGTAGGAAGTGACTACTTTTTCCGACAAGTTGGGTTTATTTAACATTCATATAGCCCTTACTAAACAACTTAAAGTATTTTTAAATCCATTTTTCTTTCTTTTGGGTTTAGCTTCCGTGTTTTTTTGCATTTCTACATTAAGATGTCAGGGATATAAGTAGATTTTTTTAAATTAAAGAATCCTAAGATACGAGAAGCTTATGTTGCAATTTGGTTCCTATATGATCCGGACAGATTTCTTTGTTTGCAACTGCTCTTCGGCCATGAGATAGTTGAGCCACAACGTGCACCTTCCCTCCTGCTAGGGTTAGAACCGGTTCAGTCCTATATGGCAGTTGCTAAAGTGATGAGAGAACAGAAAGAACCCCGAATCGTGAAACAAAGTATTATGATCAAATTCCACATAGAAGAAAATGTTCTTTCGTCTAAACTTTACTACAGATTCCAACAAAAGTGCAAAGAGGAATGTCTCCCACGGATCAGCGTGTTTGAGTGGCATAATTACTTCAGAGAGGGTTTACAGGCAACAACGCCATCCTCGGGACTGTTAGAGAGTGGATACTCAGCAAACCGAAAAACTTTTTGGAAAGGGCATCTGGATGTTTCTAAGATGCAGAAAAAAATGTGTTCACTGGGAAGGAGGGAACACGTGCAAGTAAAAGTTTAGCATTGATGTTTTATTAAAAAAGAGTCAAAGTGACCGTCTTTAATTTTCATAATCTCCTACTTAAAAGCTTAAAGTGTATAATATTACTATTCTGTCTTTCTTGTATAAGAGGGAATACTTGTAGCCTTTTAATGAAATGAAAGAATCCTAAGACATGACAAGTATATTTTTAGAATTTGATTCAAATATGTCAGGGACTTTGTTATTTGTAAGCCCGCCGCACTGCGCAGCCGATGTCGTTTTTGAGATTGCGTAGTCAGAACCATTTCCCTCTCTTCTGCGTGAGATAGAACATTTCCAACGCTGTTTGGGAGTTGCTAGACTGAGTACGCAAAAGATACCTAGGAGCGGGAAACATCGCTTTGTGATAAAATTTCTAGTTGAAGAAAATGTCCTGTTGTATGAAATTGACCAAAGTCTCCAAAAACAGTGTGGAGAAGATTATTTTATACGGACCGGGTGTTTGACTGGTGTTAGAGCTTCTGAGAAGGATACCTGTTGCAATGTATGCGGTTTGCAGGAACTAAATCCATCATCGAAACTGTTCGGAATTGCATACTCATCCAACCGAGAAATATTTTTGGAAATCGCATCGAGATGTTCCTAGAACATTAAAAAAATTTTGTTGATTCTGGAGCTTAGCACTTTGATGACTGACATGTGCAAGTAAAAGTTTGGAATTAATGTTTTTTTTTTAAATATCTGTTCCTTTCATTTGTTAACTGCAATGTGAAATGTATAAATTTAGGAAACTTAAATCTTTTAATAATTAAGTAGCAAAGCAAGAAAATAACTTTCAACCAATCCACTTAAAATATTAAAAAAATCAATTGTGAATAGACGAAAGAACTTAAAGTAAGTGTTCAAAAGACTTTCCGCCTGAGGTGATACACGATTTGCACATCATTATTCGTGCAACTGTGTTGTTTTAATCTGTGCATCCGTATCCCATCAAATATGTGTGTCTACATTCTTTTACTGAATTCAGTGTCAATGACCGCCGTCTTATACTTGCAATCCCATATTCCATTGTAAAAATGAATTAATTCTGCCTCGCTCTCATTTCTCTTAAATCTGTCTAAAGGCTTTTAATTATCCTCTATAAATATATAGAGATTAATAAGATCATAATTCAATCAAGAAATTTATTGTGATTCGGAGTGTTTTGATGCTACATACATATCATCCAACATAAAATTAGAATAAAATAAGTGTACTCGCAAATTAACGGTCCTCTCTTCCACTTAAAGGATTTTAGTTAGTTACAAATGACTCTCCTAGCAAATATGGCAGAAGTTAATTACACGTAAACAATATACTTTCATTTCATCTTTACAGATCTTCCGAAATCGGACCTTTGTTAATTCTTTTGTTGCATGTACTAACTAGGGATAAGTTTTTCAAAATTTAATAAGATATTTTATTACTTTAAAATTAGTTGAAATTTTAAGCTTTTCTATAAAAGACTTCAGAGCATATTCTTTGCAAAAGTAATTTCTACTCAACTTTAAAATTCAAAAATTAGCTTTCAATAGTAAGAATTTCAACTGAATTTTTTTTCCATTTAAATTTTTTCGAAATATATTTCAAATACATTTTGTAACAACGAGTTTAATTTTGTAAGGAAATTCAATCCAATATTATTATTTCTTCTAATTTTTTACTTACATGTTTTTGCAGTGCTAAAGTTAATATAACTAACTTTGAACATCAGTTCCGAAGCAGAATTTTCACCTTTGATTCTGTCAACTTGAAAATTGCGTGTACTAAATTGTTCTGAATTTGAAATTATTTCTATAATCTGCATGAAGCATAAAATACAATGTGTGATACATTTTAAGCCGACTAATCAAGCCTAGAACTTTACCATGCTATGTTGTTTCGAACTAAGGGTTTGAAATTCAATTTGTTTTTTCCCTTCAAATTCTCATTGCACTCACTTGATTTGGAATTCTCATTGTGTCACTGAAGAAAATTTAGTTCTACCACTTTATTCTTTACGAATATTGATACTTTTAGTAATGTGAGGTGGGCCTTTGTCCTGAGATTTTTCTTTAAAATCCTGTTCCAGAATGTGGTGCTCGCATTCCGATGTGAGTACCAATGCTAATATACAGAAAATTCCTAGCGAAGAATAATCTATTTTTAACGCCTAATGAGAAACCCTTCTCCGCTGCTTCTTGTGGAACTCTGATTCATCATTGTAGTCAAAAGTAATTATCTTTCTTCATATTAAAAACAGAAGTAGGGTTCTCTCCTCCCTCGCTTGTAGTAACGACGCCGCGGTGGCATAAAAATAAGGTATTGGTTTCGGGACAGGAATGTTTTAGGTTCAAAAGCCAATTCTACTGACGATTCTTGATGTATGTGAGCCTGTTGCACTTTTAATCATCCGAATTGGGTGAAATGTCCTTCCTTTAGTATGGTGCTAAAGTTTGGAGAGAGAGTTGCCAGGTGTCATCCTCGTCATCTCCCCGTGGTTCAAAAGGACAAAGGCACGCCCCAAATAGCCATCGTGTTGCTTCAAAACGGGAATTTAATATAACTTAACTAAATTAATCTCGTATATTAATACAACGAGGCACTTTATATTCATTTCTTCTTGCACGATCCTCTATCCATGTGAGGATTCATAGAGGAAGCAGCATTGTCCCGAAGTGATTTACTTGCAGGGATGACGCATGAATCAAGTAGCTCACACTGACACAAGACGGCTCTTTTTGTGCTTCGCAGTTTAATGAAGTGTATGCGCTTTGAAAATCTTTCCTTTCTACCGACTGGGTCCAAAGTGATTCATCAAATATTGTTCGCCTGAGTCGTTGTGTTTACATGTAACTGAGTTCACATTCACGCAAATATGCAGACAGGCAGACATTCATACCTTCGGAGGATTGGTTCTATAATTTGATACACAGCATTCTGATGGCCGAAAATCATATGATTAATTTTAACCTTTAAACGTATTGCGTATTTGAGTTATCGCGTTCACATGACCTGCGACGAACACAAGACAAGCAGAATTTGGGTATACGGATTTCGACAAAAATTTGATAAAAATTTGCAATATCCGTATAAAAACTATCCACAAATACGAAATTTTATCTTTCTGGCAGCTTGTTTTCATGAATTACTGTATTCAGAGAGGAATCAACTCACATGTCATTAAAAAAATATGTTTTCGAATTTAGGTTGGTCTAAAACACGACGATTCATTCAGACCTCGAGGTCAAATATTTTGACAAGTACAATGCATTCTCTTTATATACTTTTTACATAAGAATGTACATATAAGGACTTCGACTTTTCATTCACTAGTGTCACCTAAAGAAGAAAAATTAGAATAATTTTAGTTAAAAAAATCATGCTTAATTTTGGTCCGATTTTAAGGAATTCGGTGTGAGTAAGTTACTTGAACCTTTTGCTTAGTTCTGTGTCTGCCTGTTGATCTGTACAGTCATAAATTGACTAAATTTTAATGAAAATATTATTTAAAAATGGAATAAACTAATTAATCAAACATTAATAAAAATTCTTAGTATTATATATAAAGTCGCATACGCAGCTATTACAAATATAATACAGATACAAATGATAGATATACTAAACAAAAATTAAAATTAAAAAAGAAAGAAAAGTATAGATAAGAAACAGCAGATTTAAACATAAACGATGACAATACATCTTTTAGCATAGTAACGCAACAGCCTCAAGTGATTGAATCAACAGAAGTTTAAAACAATAATATTTAAAACACATAAAGATTAATTTAGAAAGTAAAAAATGTTCAAAAAGGAAAAAAATAAATGAGAAATCGAATGGCGAACTTTATCGAAGACCACTCGCCATAAAGATTCCAAATTAGACAAGAGTTTCTGTCAAGGGTAAGATTATAAATAAAAAGTATACCCTTTGTGGCCTGAATCCTGCCCAATATCAATATGAGAAACATTTTGAAAGATCAAAATGCAAAATCCTTAATGAATATTCAAAAAATACTAGAGAGTATGTTAAACTTAAAACTTTCTGCCGAAATTTTAAATGTAAACCAGGCCATGACAAGTACACAGGAAGTAACAAAGAATTAGAAGCTAGCACCTAGCTCCATCTATGAAGAAAAATTCTAACTTATTAATCAGAATAAAAAAAAACTAATATTTAAACAGTTATAACAAATAAAAGCAGAAAATCCATTAATATATATTAATTAGAAATATTTTTCATACTCCTTTTAAAAAACCATTAATATTAATGAAAGAATTTGGGAATCCGTTGTCTTTAAGAATATTCTTTAAATTATCTAAAGCTTTCACTAAATTTGAATGGCTATTACATATGCTATTTATTCTATTAATTTGAGAAAAAATGGAATTCTTTAAAATTTTATAATGAAGATTTGTATGAAAATTACAAAGTATTATATCCTTAAAATTAAATTCTTTTCTTTTATCAAATAGGCCAACAGAGGCTCCTGAATTTAATATATCAATTTCCATATCTAAAAAATTGCATTTGTTTATTTCTGTATTAGTTTTGTTCAATTTAAGCTCTTCTGGATAGCAGTTATGGATGGATTTAAAATTATCATAATTAAACACTAAAAGGTCATCAATAAAACGAAAACCATAAATAATTACATTTTTAATTAATTCCCTCTCATATGAGTGAAGAAAAATGTATGCCAATGCAATAAAATAATTATACCCCATAGGGATTCCAAAAACCAGTTTATAGTATTCAACTCCATTAAAGAGATAGTTTTCAAAAATATTAAATCTGCAGATTTCTATCCATTTATTTTTTTTCAATTAAATCAGTGTTTAGGTGTAAATCATATACATTTGAGTATAATTCAATTAGTTTATTGTGTGGGAGGCTAGTAAATAGATTTTCAAAATCAAATGTATCCAGACGAAGACTATTAAGGGAGATTAAAAAATAAACATGGTACGATGTTCCAGACTATAGGGTCTAAATGAAAGGAATTTTTTGATCTCTTAAATGTCTTTGAACTCAAAAGTTAGAGCTTACATTGCATCAACAAAGCTAAATTTTGTTCCTATACATTATTATCTAAGAAAACTACAATATGTAAGTGTCTCGCAGTGGTATAACATATATCTGAAGTAGATAATTCTTCTCTTTCTGTCTGTGGTGCTCACATTCCACTGTGACTGCCGATACTGAAATGTAAAAACTTTAACGGGGAAACATAAGGCTGTTTTCGCAGCAAATGCGAGAATGCTCTACTCTGCTAATTATAGGGTCTTGCTGCAGCACTTTAAAAAGTAGAGTGCTTCATCCATTGAGTTATTATTTTCAATCGAATGGCAGGGAACAAACTATATAAGGTTAACGGTTATAAAAACCCTGTCAGTGTAAAGAATTACAGAAAGAACAGTAAAAAATTGCAAACAACAACAACCAACGCACAAAGAATACTGCAAAAATTACAATGAATGTCTTCATGATTGCAGTTAATTACCCCATTTTAAAATTCAAAAAATTGATTTTCCAGAAGAAAGAATTTTTCGAAATTTCTTTTTCATTTAAAAAATAATTATTCGTAACAATGCGTTTTAATCTTGTAATTTAATTTAAACCAATTTTATTGTTTCATCAAATCTATCACTCGCATGCTTTCGTCAATACGAAACTTAATATAAGGAAATGCTTTCAATGGACACTAATTCCAATGAAGAATTTTCACTTCCACTTGTGCTAACCTAAAGATGAATTCCGGATCTCGTTCTTTCTATAAATTTCGTGTTGAAAAATATATTTACGAACAGAGTGCAACGGCAGATGTAATCAAACCAACGGAGGCAAGACAGACTAATCAAGCCTAATGGTGAGATAATTTGGATTGGGGGTTCTAAATTTAAAAAGTTTTCTTTTCACTTAACTGTCACGGCTCTCATTGCTTCAAAGTTTGCAAAGTTTTTGTTCTAGCATTTATTATCAGCGAAAATTACTATTTGTAGCAGCGCCTCACAATGTTATGCTGTACTGTTTATGATGATTACTGCACTTTCTGCCCGTGGTCTTCGCTTTCCGTTGTAAGTGTCAATTGTAACTTTCCGGGATCTAACACATAGTAGCTTATTCTGTTGATTTCTCTTCATAAGCCTGCTACGATTTACTGTTACGAGTTTTAGAGGGAGCGCACAACTGGCAAATTTTCTGGGAATGACGCAACAAGCACGTACCGCACACTGACAAAATATGGGGCGTTTTGTGCTTTTTCGTATATATTTGTTTCGTGCTTTCTAGACCGCGCCATGGACCGCTAAACCACTTTGATTTAAGACCAACAAGGGGATGTTCTCTTATCGACTTTCTGCAAGACAACACGATGGGGCTTGTTCTGTTCTTTTCTCTTTATGAGTCTGAATTTCTACGACGAATATTAAAGAGAGCGCCAAAGCTCGTGAACGTGTCGGAATGGCGTAACAGGCACTCAAAACACTGTCATAATGTAGCTCGTTTTGAGGTTGAATTTGTGCTGAAGTTAAACCAAGTACGTATTTAGAAAGTTAGAATTTCGACTGATTAGGTGCAAAATTCGACACATGTTTGCTCTTCATTTCAGAGCATACCCATTTTCATTTATCTAAGTCGTTGCGTTTAAGTGTTGTTGCGATCAGCAATCACGCAAATAGATAGACCAAAAGACAGTCAACCCGTTGACGGATGTGTTCCGAACTCTTATAAACGTCTAAAATTCTGATGTTAAAAATCATATACATATTTTCCTCCATCTGCCTTGTTACTTTATACAATTATGGTTTTCAACAGACAGGTAGACAAGCAGACTTCATATATACGTATAATGTTCAAAATTCTAAAGAAATTTAAAACATTTGTCCAGAGACTAAACTAAAAATATTATCTGTCTAATAGCTTGTTTATTTGAATCACCTTGTTCCCAGAGGGAAATACTTACATATAGTTTCGAAAAATGTGTTTTACGATTTCAGGGTGATCTAAAACCTGCAGATTCGTCCAAATCTCAAAGTCAATTGCATTGACAAATGCTATGGCTCCTCTTCATATACTTCTTGTGCGAAATGCTAGAAACTTTTAACTTTTTACTAGATTGCTTTCTGTAACTTAAGGTATCCGACTGGTTTAAAATCGTCGTTTGTGATGAAATTATCGAAAAAAAAAAATTATGACTTAATTTTGTAGCCTGTTTAATCAGCTTTGTAAAACTATCTCACTTTTTACTCTGCGTGAATTGCAAATGGAGTTACAGCTGTTTTATTCCGAACTGTAAGCATTATTTTATGTTGCTTGAAAACTGTAAATGTGTTTCCTGAGAAATGATATTTTTCAGGAAAGCTGTCGACCGTAACAATGATTTCTCAAAAAGTTATTCAAGTATTGATATGAAATTTTATAAGATTGTTTTCTGTAATATGCTTGTTGTTTTCCTCTAAAAACTAAGGTAAATTTTAAAATCAAGTATTATTTTTAAGTGCTTAAATATAAACGAAAAGCATTTTTTATGAAAAATTACCAGTTTAGTAACTATGTTCAGCAATATCTCAAAACTGTTTTGAAGTACAAGAAATATTTTAGAGCATAACACAGATAACTGTCATAAAAATGCACTCCTACAAAGATTTATGTATATTTAGAATATGATTTAGTCTATGGTTGTTAGCGTAAGGCAAATATTTTAGTCATTTTTCTTCAAATGCCTCAGTTCTTTTAAAAAAATATTATTTTGAAAGCCTAATTTTACAATATTTTCATAGTTTTAAAACATATGCAGTTGAAAAATAACACTAAAAAATATATATAAGTTATTTTTTAAAAAATGTCTCCGAACATAGTCGGATACCTTAATGCAATTCGAGCTTAATTTTATCCCGAATTAAGATATTTGGAGCTTCTAATCACCTGAACTATTTGGTTACCATTTGTCAGTATATGAAGTTGTACAGAGTGTATACTTAAATGTGCATACTATAAAATATATTTTGTACATGAGGAACTAGAGTTGTGTACCTAAAATAAACTGAAAATTACATTGAGAATAATAAAAAATCCTCTAGAGGCAAATCTTGCACGTTAGATATTTTCTTTTGAAAAAACCGTGAAAGAGGGACAAAGCAGATCATTTTCTAAAGATTCTAATATCATTAATTTCTTTAAAAATATCTACATGTGCATTTTGGTGTAATTAGTTGCAATTAACAATTGAAGGTCCTCAGTTTGGGTTTTCTTTTTTAATTATTAAACGCTTTTATTGAACCTGATTTGTTTCATGTTTGTAAAGTTGGAATTTTATCGATTTACTTTAATCGATTTTCCACTCAATTCCTGATGTGCTAGAGTTGTGATATTTTGCACACATGGATGACAGTGTAGTAGTTTAATATCTTCATTCTCTTTGTCATTTGTTATATATATATATATATATATATATATATATATATATATATATATATTGAAGAGTTTTTCTCTAAACCACATGCATAAATGGGCAAAGAACTACCAACTTTATTTTTTTATAAAATTTATTAAATTTTGGCTTTACCACTTTTTTATCTGACAGAAAAACCATTTGAGGAGTCACTCGAAAGTCTGAATTATTTCACTTTTTCAGGAAACATCTAAACTATCACGAGAATACACGAGCGCAATGCTTGTGTTATCTTGTAAATAATCTATATACGCTGGTGAACGAAAATTAAGGACCGTTACATAATATGAAGACTATGGGTTCAAAATCTGTCCAAGAGATTTGTGTGATTTAAAATCGAGTATTACAGTATTACACACATTTACAGTGAAGGTTCGGTCACGAGGGTAATTACGTGGGAGGGGGACGACCAGAAAGTTATTTCAACTAATCACTAGGGTGGAACAAAAAAAACATTTTTTCACTTTTTAATTTCTAATAGTGCGGAAAAGTTGCCTTTTGATGTAAAAAGCACAAAAATAAAATTTCGTTTCTGCAATAATCTTTGAATGTCAAAAAGTTATTGCATATAATAAGATTACTTTCATTTTATTGAAAAAACACAGATATGAACATAACCGTAAGGGGAGGAAGCAGAAATTAAGGATTTATAATGATCAAAAAGTCTTTTAATGCAATAAAAGAAAAAGTTACCTTGATTAATAATGAGAAAACATTCATAATATTTCACGAAATGATTTCTTATTATTTCTTTCGGATTGAACTACAAGTTAGTTTTAACAAAATTAAATGTTGATAACATCTCGAAGCATGTTTTTAAAATTTATCAAGTTAAAAAGCTAAATATATATAGTTTTAAATAAAAAAAAAACAAGTAATTAAAGTTTGTGTCCAGATTAATTTATTTATCTTTATCTTAAACTAAATTAATTATGTAAACTTAAATCGAGAAAAATTGATAAATAAGAGATTATTCTCATAATTGATAACTTCTCCTGCAGAACTTTCTCTCTAACCTTATACATAAATCGGTGAGGCATGTGTCGATTTGTGAAGAATCGTATGTGTCGCCGTTTCCTTTCCAAGAGGCCGTGAATGCGTGATAGGCCTCCCCCTTCCATTTTTCATCCCAGCTATTTATACACGTCATTTACGGCTCCAACACGCAATGAAAATCCAGTCTCTCCGATGTTCGACCCTGTCTACTCCGATTCCTTATGGACGCGCTAGCTTAGTAATAAGGTCACTCCACTCTCGAAACCCGATTCTACTGAATATCCCCCATCTATGCGGCCTTTGCACGTTAAATAACACGCAGTGGTTTTTTACAAAGATTTATGTCATTTATGTCAAAATTATGGCACGATTTATGTCAAAAAATAATGTGCTAACTCCGGATTAGAGTTCTTTGAAAATAGACAAGTATGAATAAATGTTTGGCAATAATGGTGGATTTTTTAAAAAATTATTCATGTTATATATGAACCACCTTCACACATTTTTGACGTTATGGAACGGAAATCTGTGAATATTTAGTAGTAAAGCAAAAAATACATTTCAATTCCTATTTATGCACTTAAATTAAGAAAACAATTAAGAATTGACGAAACACAAAAATAACTAAAGAAAAATGCGTTTCTTTGGTGACAATATCTAAATGAGGACATTTTCTCTTCATCTGTACCATTTCGGGCAAGGCACGAACTCCTTTTCGCCTAACATTCATGAAACATTCATCCCACTAGTTTTTAAGACAACGGAAATCCAATTTGAGGCGTTTGTGTAAAGAAACATCTCGATTTTTAGGTCGTCGTCGTATTTAACATTCACGGAAGGCACGACTTGATGTATGTGCCAAGTTATACTGAATATTATTTGTAGCTGAGTCTTCTGACAAAGAGCTGTTACTGAACAGAGTCGATGCGCTTCGGTGTATCTGACCTTTGCATTTCTTTTTTCTCGCAAGCCAAATGTGTGTCCAGGAAAAGTGGTTATAATAGTGAAAGACTTCTGACTGAAGACTGTTCTCGGGAGTTTCATGAACCTGCTCGCTTCGGATTTCCATTTCGGAAATAATATCTGTCTATGAAGAGAATATTTTCAAAACAACACGGGCTAGATGGATATAATTAAACATCCCGCCTTTACTCTAAAATTACAGATTCCCATCAGATTTTGGACGAAATCAGTGCGAAGAGAGCCTGTCTGATCTTCCGTGTGCACATTATCAAGATAACTCCAATAAGATTCAATCTCCATAGATGAAATCTAGCACATCATTTTATTACTTGAAATGTACGCATATGCAAAATGTTTGGTACTATCATTCAAATATTAGACAAATGATAAAACCGTACATTTAATTTCATTCACTTTGTTATTGTATTTTTTAAATACTGTATTAACTTGCACACGAAGGGACAGACAGATTCCTCGTAGATAGATTTCGTTCAGAATTTGAAAAAATTTATACGACTTCGGTCTAAAGACTAATACTAAATTTCACATATATAGCTTGTTGCAGCTTTGATTTACGGGGTTATCAAACCAAGAGACATAATTCTAAAAATGTTCTTTTCTGGCTCAGGGTGGTCTAAAATGTGAAGATTCCTCAAATTCTCGAGATCAAATTGCGACTATTACAATAATTTCGCTTTGCATACATCTTAAACGGGAAAGTAATGAGCTTTGAACTTTTCAATATTTTGTTATGCATCTTTAAACCTAGAAACAGATACATCATTTTACTGAAAGAAATCTTACATACTGTAGGCCTTATTTCAAGAAATTCGGCGTGTGCAAATCACCTGAACTACTTGGTAGATTATGTGTCAGAATATCAATCCGTTCATCTTTATTAGTTGTAAATTTTGATTAATATATATATAAAGATATGTATGAATTTATGCAACGAGTTATAGTATTGATATTATTAAATATATAAGTTACTAAGTTTTTGAATAATTTTATCTGTGTTAACAAAATTTTTACTTCAATGTTTTTAGAGTTTTTATGTGCTATCTATGGGCGAAAAAATTAATGTATATATAAGTTTCTCAATTTTATTCGTATGTGTGTGGTTTGTTTTCGATTGATTAAAAGATTTGTACACATTTTATAATTTTTCAAATAAGAGATAAATGGTAAAAACCTTTTTATTTATCTTTTTCTAGTATATCAAAATTTTCCTACAAAAAACTCTGATTTTCTTATTTCAGCTATATTTAAGGCGTTAAAATTAGAATACACCAAATTTTCTGTAAAAATTTAGCGAAATTTTGTTAAAAAATTTGTAATGTGCATATCCTTTTAATTCAAAAATGTTTTATATGTTATTTTTCAAGTTTATTTGAAATTTTAATCTTTGAGCTGCTTGGCATAAAAACTGTCAAAGGAAAATGAGGATTACATTTCAAAAGAAAAAAAGAGAATTGGAGGGCGCAATTTCGGTCTTTGCCCTGGGCACAATTTTATGTTGGTAAGCCACGGGTTTCAAATGTCTGGATTTGATGAAACTATTGAAACTTCATCTTTTTAAAAGGTCTAGATAAACAGTAATCCAATTGTAGCTTGAGTGATGTCACGTTTTCGGAAACTGTAGCAGACCATCGACGATTCCGGCAAGTGTCAATTACTGCAGAAGGAAGGCAAAGATCAGTTTTCCGTACAAAAGGTTTTAAGAGTCAGAGATATTACATTTTAGATATTGCAAAGACACACATGTTGACAATTGATCTTACAAGCATAAAATTCAGGCAAATACTTGAAAGTGGTGTAAAACAGGTACATAAGACTCGAAAACCTGTTGGAGCTAAACTATTCGACATAGAGCTTGTCAAATTTTACTAAAATATTCATTATTTATCAGAGTACAATTTAACTTTCATTAATAGTCATAGTTTTACTACATTTTTTACTAATGATATTTTTGTAGATAAAGTCAAACCACCCGGTTTCACCCCACTAGTGGGGTAAAACATGGTATACATGTTACCTGTATGAAAAGTTAGATAAAACTAGATTTGCGGTGGAAAAAAAGCATATTTTTTATTTTATTCGACAATTTAAGAAGAAAACACTTTTTTAAAAGATTTAACAGTAGTTATAATAGTTGACATTTTAAGAAAAAAGACGATATTTTAAAACTTACAATAATTACAATAGCTGAGAATTTAAGAATAAAAACAGTTTTTTTTAAGATTTGTCAATAGTTGACAACTTAGGAATAAAGACTATCAATTTAAAACTATTTGCGAAATTCGTAGCTAAATTAGTGATAAAAACTGTAGGAATGAAATAGGGAACCTATTAATTTCACTAGCGCATTCAAACACTTCTGGTTTGGAAATTACAATAGAACAGAACAGCGACAAAACAAAATGCAAGAATCTAACAAATGTTGAACAAAACAAGACATAGGAAAAATGTAATAGGCTTACAGGGTACTCCTACTATTTTAATGATCGAAATCCAAAAGCATAAGAAGAAAAATAATCCAATCTAATAGCAAATGAAGAAAAATGTATTTTACGTAATTCTTTCTTCTTTAAATTTCAATCTAACTAAAAGACGAACTCAGTCGAAAGGACGAAGAGTTAAATAAAACAAAACGATTGCAAATTCTTCGAGCAAAGGATTTTTAATTTTAGATGCATTTTAAATTTTGTATAAGAACAATTTAATACAAATCGTTTACTTGCAAGCGAGGAAATAATGGAATAAATAAATTTTAATTCATTTTAAAATTTTGACAAGATAATTCTTCGTATTATTTGAAATTATCACAAAAAAGAAAATATTAGAAATCGGAATAATTGGAAGATCATTTGACTCAAAGGTCAAATAGGAATAGACCCCACAAACTACTAACCATCTCAAAAACTAAGAAAATCCTCTTGGGTCTGTAACCGTAATTTCCCCTAGTACCCGGTTTTACCCCACTAGAAGTACCCGATTTTACCCCGAGTTTAGAAGTTATAAAAAACAAAATAGAACCAGGTAATTTTTTACTAAATCTTTATTGTTTGATAGGATATAAATCCTTAGTAAACATACAATAAGCCGGACTAAGTATAGTTTTTACAATTGTAATAATTAATGAAGAAGGTTAATTTAAAATGGAACGAAAATTGGGGAGTTGACGCCATGAAACAAGCAAACCTTCACAGACGAAGTAAATTCAACAACAACAGCATGGCAACTATGACCATTCTTTCTTCTTCACTTGTAGAGTATAACTTAGAATTTGTCCACTAAAGAGGAGAACTCAAAATCAAGGTACTCGGTTTTACCCCACTACCCGGGTTTACCCCACCCTCACCTATGTGCTCGCAACTTATTTGTCTCTTGATATTCGAAAAACGTCAATATGTTTCCAGTAGAAAAATAGTTCATCATGTTGGAAGAAAAAAAATCGTTTCAAATATACTTTTTACTTCCGAAAAGACTTTTGCATCTGTTTCAAAATATGCTAAAGAATAAGCTTCGGTGTTCTTCCTTCATCATTTTCTATATTCTATGATTGAATAATGTACATGCCTCATAGCAGTTATCTTTCAATGAAACCGGCTTTTACGGACAGACACATGGCACCCCTGAAAGACTATGAAAAAAACATTTTTGAGTTAAATCCACTTTATTATCTTTCTTTTTGTTTTTCATTTGTTTTCCATTTATCCAGCCTCCAATTTGTTGTTCGTATGTTTTCTGAAATCTTGTGTTTCTGTACTTTCTTTATTTTCCTGTTCCTTTGTTCTGTGTTCAAGCCAATCTGTAATATTCTTTTTTAAGTGATCCTTAATTAAGGTGACGTCACCGTCCCCATCTAACCGTTCAGTGGCCGTAATAGTTTAAGGCACAGGTATGTGCACTAGTTCTAGATATTCATCTTCACAATATTGGAAATATCTAACTGTAAAATTTTAAAAATTATTTAATCATACTATTTTATTTGAATTTGTCAAGATTTATTTAGCGATCAATAAATTTATTTCTTTTTATCACAAACAACTCTTAAATTAACTCTTTTTCCTGCGTACTAGAATAATTTTAACTTATTTCACCATTAGGCCAAAAGCTTTTCCGAACTCATTTATAGTATGAATAATGAAAATCTCATAAGCCCCCGCCATACACACACCGGTAATAAATATCGTTTTTCCGTTAAAGCAGTTAATTTTACTTTGCAAAATTTGAAATTAATCTTCTTTGATTATAGATTAATGAGATGGGAAATGAAAGTATTCCAGTCGATTACGCTAGGTATATTACGCTCACCGTGCACCTCACAGGTTAGTCTGTGTATTTTGCATGGTCGAATATTTTTTGCATTCAAAAAGAACATTACAGGACGAATTTCAACTCGGCACGACCATCTATATTCTTAAATTCTTTAAAATACAGTCAAAGATGGCCCAAAATGGGTGCGAAAAAACGTTAAATCAAATAGTTTTGAAAATTGTGACACATGTTCGTGACGGACTCTTGAAAAGCATACTAAATGTCCCCGGTCCTGAAGGGGAGAATTCGTGTGATATTGGATTTAATACCCATTTTATAGTTTTATTCGAATATCTATAAAACTGTACAATTTTCAAATAAGACTCATGCTTTTATTTTTCTTCTGGTTTTAATAGTTTTAGGGAAAGTGTTCTCAAAGTGGATGAATTTGTAAAAATCGAAGTTGATGGTCCAGTCAACGAAGAGTTTAAAAAAAACATTAAATCGTATAGCTTTGAAAATTGGTACACAAGTTAGCGACAGGCTTCTGTTGTGCATATTAAAATTCCGCTGTCATGAGATCGAGCCGCCATTTTGGATTTAATCCCTTTTCTTTGCTTTTCTTGAATAAGTCAACTTTCGCCCGTTACCCGTCGTCTGTTGATAGTAAACACCCCCGCCTCCATTCTCCCGCTAGCTAGATAGTGTGTGATGTTCTTTAGTGATGAATAAATAGGCAGGCTGTCTACTAAAAGATATATTCTAAAACATTATTTACATATATATACACATCCGTAGATAACACACACATAGGTTTGAAAGAAAGTAACAGAAAAAGGATTAAACGCAAACAACAGTTTACGATTTTCAGTTCATCTCGACATCAAGAACAAAGAAACCATCTCTCGACGACCACAGCCCTTTCTCTGTCTGTCCCCTTATCTTCCTCCTTCCTCGCCCCCCGCTCTTCTGCAAATCACGTGACTTGTCATTTCGGGACGAGTTAATGAACTCCACCGCTGGGGGGAATTACAGGATCCTTACAGAATATCTCGAGAATTATTCAGTTTTAAAATTACAATTGATTTTCCAAATTAATGAGCATAAAATCCCTTCAAATAAATGCTTTTATGTTTCATCTATCTTCAATAGTTTCCTAGATAACGGGTCTCAAACTTTACCACAATCTTGGATTCTATACCTCTTCTTTAGTTTTCTTAAATATATCGAAAACTGTTTGATTTTCAAATTACTTCTAATACAAAAAAATAATGCTCGTAAAATTCCCCATAAATACATGCTTCCATTTTTCTTCTAGTTTTAATAATTTCTAATATATATTTAAGGAAAAAAAAATTAAAAAAGGGGTGATGAAATCCAAAAGCGTAGCAACTTTTGAAGCCCATTGTCTTGGTAACTATTAAAGTTAGAACAAAAATAAAAGCAATTTTTTGTAGAGAATTTTACGTTTTTTAATTTGTTTTATCACGTGTGGGTTGATAGTTAAATAGTTTTCGAGATATTCAAGAAAAACTAAAGAAAGATGGGCATAAAATTCCAGATGGTGGTAAAGTTGGAGACCTATTATCTCAAAAACTATAGAAGAAACATAAAGACATTTATTTGTAGGAAATTTTACGCTCATTAACTTGTTAAATAAGTTGTAATTTGAAAACTGGATAATTCCCGAGATATTCAAGAAAAACTAAGAAAGGGGTGGTGAAATCCAAAATGGCAACAAATGTTCACGCAAATTATCTCGGAACCTATAAAAGCTAGAAGAATAATAAACGCATACCTTCGTAAGAAATTTTACGCTCCTTTATTTGTTAAATAAATTGTAACTTCAAAACTGAACAGTTTCCAAGATATTTCAGAAAAAACTATAAAAGAAGGGATGAATTCCAAGATAGCGGCGCTAGAACCCCTTCCAGGACGGGAACTTCTAACATGTTCAAAAGAAGTCTCTTGCGAACATTTATAACAATTTTCAAAACTATGCAATTTAATGATTTTTCAAACCTTTCGTTGACTGGAATATCAACTAAGATTTTATACAAATTCATCCACTTTAAGACCACTTAGCTCAAAAACATATGAAGGAAATTGTACGCTCTTGAATTTGTTTAATCACATATGATTAGGAAATTGAATAGCTTTCGGAATATTCAGGAAAAACTAAAAAAGGGAGATGAAATCCAAGATGGCGGAAAATTTGAGACCCATTATCTCAAAAACTTTTAAATGTAGAAGAAAAAATAAAACCATATATTTGTAGTGAATTGTACATTCTTTAATTTGTTACATATATATTGTAAACTGAATAGTTTTCGAGATATTCATCGATTACTGAAAAAAATTGATGTGAAATCCAAGATGGCGGCGCGAGCTCTCCTCTCAGGACTGGAGACTTTTAGTATGTTCTTCAGGAGACCTAACGAAACATGTGCACCGATTCTCAAAACTATATGATATTAGGATTTTCTCAAACCCTTCGTTCACTGGATTATTAGCGCAAGATTTATATATGTTATTTCAGCATTCGAAGTTTTCTTTTAGGACGCATTGTTGAGTCACTGCAGACGCAATACCCCATAGGCAGATAAGCGCCATACGCAGGGTGCAGGAATTATTATAATCCAGAACTTACTTTGCGTATAACCCTTGTATTATAATCGTCAAAATTTTTGTTTCCCGAAATTTCATGCATTCCAAGTTTCGGATCTTTCTGAACCTGAAAACCCATTTTGAAATTATGCTCTATCACTGATACTAAACAGTTTAAAGTAAAGTTCCGGAATCTAAATCTGTGAATAATTTAATAGGAAAGGAAAGAAGATGTATTTCAAATACCGTCAGTTCATTTCAAATAAATAAAATTATTTATAATTAAAAAAAATAAAAATAAACTAACAACAAATGCACTTCTTCGATGGCAATATAGCGTTCGCAACATTAACTTGAACTGTGCGCTATGGGGTTATGACCGGACAGCTTCCTGCATAAAAATTCATTATATTCTTAAACCCACCACTTTTATAGGCAACGGAAATGCTATTTGAGACGTCTGTTTAAAACTCTCATAAATCTATTCCAATGTATGCAATCTTTAAACATCACGAAAGACGCAACATGATGTCTGTGTCGAGTTGTATTTAATGTTAATGACGACGGAGTTTTCTGCCGAAGAATGCCTCCCGAACACAGTGAATTTTTGTTGGATCTCTGCATTTCTGTTTCCTAGTGCGAAAAATATGTAAAGCGCAAAAGTGAGATTGGTCAGAAAGTTTATTCTTAAGAATTTCCTGAATGCGCATTTCCATTTCGGAACAAAGTCTGTCTCTGAGAAAATAATTCCAAAACGCTACTCTCTAGTTGAATCGAATTTAATATACCGTCATTTACTCTAAAATTGTAAATTACAATCCGATTTTGAACGGAATGGGGAACTTCGGCATTTTTTAAAACACATGAAAGCCATCCGTATTTGTAGAAAAAATCATTCTAATTTCAAATGTGAAAGTGAAATTTTACATAAAAATTTATTTATTTAAATATTGAGAGCTAAATATGCACTGAAATAGCAGGAATCATGATGCAATCCGAAACGCACTCTCATTGGCCTAGTAGATACCAATACCTTCCCATACATCTCTATCGCTACTTTTGTGCCCTGCTTTGAATCAAGGCGTTTGTAATAGCTAACATTTTAAAAGTGAAGTTTATGGCTTTTCTACTATTAAACGTTCAATTTCACAATGGTTATCGGTTTTGTACAAGTTAAATCGGATAATTTGCCAAGGCTTGATTCTACAATGATGACAATGTTTTTCAAGAAAAATTCCGATTTTATGATGGCTGATATACGAGGAAGAAAAGCACAACGGTAAGATTTCTCCTTTTCTTCAAAATAAAATAAATGCTGAACTTAGCTAAAAAATAACCCGTCATAACTCAGAATCCAAACAATATCCCATGGTGTGTATACTAATTTGTAGACAGACAGAGTGCTTAAAAAATAAAAAAGCATGAAAAACAGAACCGAGGAAACAAAACTAATTCTAGCTTAACTTCTTTTTAATGTTAATCGAATTTGACATAAAAAAAGAAAGGAAATCTTTAAACTCCCATAAAAAATCCACTGAAAATGAAGAGATAAATTAATTCAGGTAATGCTATTAAATCTTCACTATCCCCGTGTGGATGAATCAGCATAAATAAAAAAAAGCAGGAAACCGCTAAAGGACAGCTACGTTTTTATGTATGTATCCGCACTTAGCTTTTCATGTGAAGAAATAAAAATAAACTTTTAAAAAATTAAATAAAACCGTGGTTTGAAAAGCATAAAATAGTTTTCTTTTTAAAATCGGTGCCACAATAGAAACAATATTAAATCTATTTATAAACCTTAATCAACAATAGAACATGTGGCTTCCACGTAATCTTTCAATACGCGCTCATACATCTTGGAAATGCCTACTTAAATAAAGTGGCAAGTACGCTGAGAATAAATGGAGCTAAAAGTATGTTTAAAAATTATTTAATTAAAGAAAAGAACACTCGTTGTCTCAGACTTTTTGCAGATAAAAACAATCCAAATTTGTTAGCTGTTTCCAAACGGCAATTAAGAAATTCGACCCTTATCTGTCGCCACATAAGAGAATTATATCTATAGATTTTGCACATAATCTTTCAATGATAAGAAAAACAGTTAAAACATATGATTAATTTCATTCATCTTGCTTTTTTTGGATTTTTCAGTTAACGTTTCTACATGCACATAGATGGACAGGCTGATCCTTCGGAGATGGATATCTTCTATTTTGGAAATAATGTCTGTATGTGAAAGCAATAATTCCAAAACCACAGCTGCGACCCAGATAGCAATTTTAGTTTGCAGCAATCTTGCACCGCAAATCTGCAAGCTTGCAACAAATTTGACACGACAAGAGTTTAGAAGCTTGAAACAAGTTATTGCTAACGTTTTAGACACCACAAGTCGAACTTGCCGCATGCTTGTTGCGACAAACTCATTGCAAACAGTAGCTAAAACAGAGTACGAACACAACCTCGGATTTGATCCCACGACGCAACGCTTCCTAAACATGTTGCCCTAACCATTCAGCCAGTTAGACTCCGAGAGCAGAAGATAGATTGCGCTAATAGATCGCGTATACGATTTATTTTAAACTCTTTATCTTATTTCAATATTTTTTTTAATTTTGTGTTGAGAATATGATTTGAAATCGAAGAGAGGGCGATTTTCGCTAATAACTACGTTTTGCTAGTAGAATAAATTATCAAATTAGGGCTCAAGAGTAATTACTTTAAAAATGGGACAAAATTAATTTATTATTTTTCAACAAGCATTGACTGTTTTTCAGGTGTAATTTTGCTTATAAACGTTCAAATTTCAGCATTAAGAAAAAGGCGATATAGTTTTTTTTAAATTGCGAGTTCTATATTTAGCAAAAAGATGGGAAAAGTTTCAAAATTTTTTTATAAAAAAGTTAGTTTCTCCCAAATTATCATTCATTTATTGAATTAATAAAAAGGAGGACGGTCTAGAACATGCTATTAAAAATCGGATGATTTTTAAAACAGAGACGAAGATTATCTCTAAGTGTTCTATCATATTTGCAGCAAACTTGTTTTGCACTTGTGGTGTGGAATTCTTCATGACATCTGAACAGCAAACTAGTTTTACAAGTGGGGTGGTCGATTATACTTTGTTACTTTGCAGGAAGTTCGCTGCAAAGTTGCCACATCGAGTTTGTCATGACAAGCTAATATCAAGAAAAATCAAATTTGCTGCAAGTGTATATGCTATCTGGGGAAGAGCTTACTTAATTTTATTTTAAGGAAAATTGATTATAAGTATTTAAAATCCGAAAATCTAACTTAGAAGAGATGTATTGCCTGGATGATAAGGACTTTTCCGAAACTTCAACCACAAATGTCAACGAGCGAGGCTCAGAGTGCCTCCTTTTTTCCGTAAAATGTATGATTTTTCAACTGAGAGAAAAACCATAGGAAGTTTCAATTTAAGCTCTACTGTAACTACCTGTAAAAAGAAAACAATAACAAAAGTCACTAGCGAAATGCTAATTTCCAGTTTTTATGAATATCAGGAAAACGCCGTTATCGGTTTAAGTAGACTTTGAGAAGTGAGTGACCGCGTTTTCGACCTACCTGGTGTTTTTTCATTTTCCTATCTGAATTGCTAAAAGGTTCAACGTGCATTTGAACTCACATATTTTTCTTTATGGCCTAACTTCGATGTTCTTTCCGACTTCTAACATAAAGTACCAGGATTCATGGGATTTAAGAAGTCAACTTTAACAAGTGAATAATCCATGGCGGGGACGGACTTATTTGTAAGCAAGCGGCACCGCGAAACAAACTTGTGGCAGTGAGAAGGTGATGCCTCAAGCTCTCTCTACCTTCCCTCCTGCTCGGGTGCGAATCTTTACAGCCCTCTCTGGAATTTATTACAGCTATGAGTGAAGAAGAGCGGAAAGTGCAAGAACGCATTGGGATAAAATTCCTATTTGAAGAAAATGCATATTCGCCTGAAATTTGTCACAAACTCCAACAATAGTATGGGGAAGAGTGACTCTTACGGGTCCGGGTGTTTGAGTAGTGTGCTTCTAGTGAACATCTGTGAAAGTTCCCTAAAATGTTCGGTTTGCTCTGTGTCAGTATATTAATTTGTAAAGGGCGTATATCTAAATTTTTATAATGCAAAATAGTTCTCGAAAGAAGAAAACTGGAGTCAAGTAAATAAATTAAAGTGAAAACTGCGCTATGAATAAACAGAGTCCCTTTAGAGGGGAAACTAGGAGATTCTTTCTTAAAAACCGTGACAAAAGGCCCAAACAGGCATGTTTCGAAAGTATCACTCATTTGTGGAAATAATCATGTATGCAAATATTAGTGCACTTGGTTAAAAGAAATAATAAAAAAAATATTTAATGTTTTCATTTTTCATTACCGAACAATCCTAGTGAACTTTATGTCTCTACTGAGTGTGAAGATCCAATTTTTTGAATTGTTTTTTCATTCTTTTCCAATTGTTCTAGAGTTTGAGAGGTTCTAAAGTTACACTTGTGTATTTTCGTTGGAAGAGCAGTAATTTAATATTCCCGGAAATTCATTATTAGCTATTAATTAATTCAATTATTTTTTATGAGAGATTCGGTGCACGGTAGAACAAGTGAAACAATTTTAAATTTATTATTCTACAGCATTTTTATAAATGAATTATAAACTAAAGACTCAAAAGAAGAAAATAATAAAATAAAAATTGTGCGGATTTTTAGTTCATAATTGCAGGGATTTTAAAAACAGATCTTATAAAATTTACTTGAAGTATTACGCTACAGTAAATGTTTTTAATTTAAATGTTTGTAAAATGATTTGCATCCGCTTTAAAAAGAAATACTCGCTTTTCCATTCTTTGACGCAATTAGGAGGGTTATCGTATACCGTTGGGTTCACATTTCATGACTGTGAAAAATCAGCGTAACTGGTAATTTTTCAATCATTTTGTCTTTTATGATAAACGTATTTTAAATCAGGTTAAAATGTAAAGTGTTTTGTCGCTTTTTCACTTAATAGGAAAAACAATTTAAGGTGTCAATATAATATTTGCTTCTCTCATCGATGTCTTCGTTCTGAAACAATCATGAACCATATAAGCGCAATGCTTGTATTGACATGTGAAGAATCGTATGTGTCGCCGTTTTCTTTCCATGATCGCATTAAGAGATCCTGAAAGCGTGGCCGCTCCATACATTCACGGCCGCTCCTGTCAACTATTTTCCATTTTATATCTCATCTTTTTTCACACTTCATGCACACCTGTAAAATCCAGTCACTCCGATCTTCGACCCCGTCTTTTCCGATTCCTTAAGCTGGGCATTCATAAGGGAAAAAGGCTAAGCCATATGTCCTAACAACAGGCTTGTATTCCTTAATTTTAGTTGAAAAATTAGACAAATCTTTCACAGATGTTCCGGAGTTTGTTTTGAGACAAGTTTCAAAGTCGCCGACTTCCTCCCACCCTACTCCTCTTCCCCCACGGAGGATTTCGATTTTCATTTTTAATCTCGACGTGGTGACCGAATCTAGGCAAAACATTTCTTTTCCCGCCAGACTCACAGGAAGGTCCTCAAAAGGCCACTCGGTCATTCCAATTTGATCTGAAACTATTCGGAATTCAAACACTTCTGATTCTCTATGCCAATTTTCATTGGTTTCGCTAACTGACAAAAGGTTTTTCCTTCACGTGTTCCAAAAATTCCAGGTTAGAACAGCAGTGAATGCCCCGCTTTAATGCCACGCAAGCTTAGCGATAAAGTCACAGCTTAGAGGCCATAGGGTTCCACGTTAGAAACCCGTTTGTACTGAAGTTCCTCGGAGCATGCCGCTTTTGCACGTTAAATCATATGCAGTGTTTTTTAAGAAAGGGCCAAGTTAGAAAAAAAATGCGTTGACTCCGTAACAGAGTTCTTTGAAAACTGACGTGTATGAGTAAATATTTGGCAAAAATGATGTTCTTTTAAAAAACTTAGTCATGTCATATTTGAACAACATTCAAAAATGTTTGAATTTATAGAACGAAAATATATGAATAGTTTAATAGTAAAGCAGGAAAATACCTTTGTGAATTACTATTAATCCACTTAAATTAAGAAAACAATTAGGAATATACGAAACAAAATATAACTAAAGAAAAGTCCGTTTCTTCCATGACAGTATCTAACTGAGCGCATTTTCTCTTCAACTGCGCCATTTCGGGCGAGGCACAGACTCCTTGTTACATAACATTCATGAAGCCTTCATCCCACCAGTTTTCAATGCAATGGAAATGCTATTTAAGGCATTTAAAAAAGGAGTTCGGTTGCTCGTTGATCGTTGTATGGAACATTCACGGACGGCACAATCAATGTATATGCCAAGTTCTATGGAATATTATTTATGGCTGGGCCTTCTGTATAAGAACTCTCATTCAACAGAATCGTTACGTTTCGGTGTAACGGATCTTTGCATTTCTATTTTCACGCATGTCAAATATTTGACGAGAGAAAGTGTTGACTTCTGATTGAAGACTGTTCTCGGGATTTTTATGAATCTGCTCGCTTCGGACTTCAATTTTGGAAATAATGTCTGTCTCTGAACAGAATATTTAAGAAAACAACACGGGCTAGATGAATAAAATTTAACAACTGCTTTTACTCTAAAATTACATATTTCCATCAGATTTTGGTCGGAATCGCTGCGAAGACAGCCTGTCTGCCCAATCGGGTACATATGAACAAGACAACTCAAATCCGTTTTGATCTCGATAGATGAAATCTAGCAGATTATTTTATCATTTGAAATGTACATATATGCAATTTTTCCATAATATCATTCAAAAATTAGACAAATGTTAAAATCGTTCGTTTAATTTCATTTATTTTTTTTTTGTATATTTTATATATGGTATTAACTTGCACGCGGAGAGACGGACAGAAATATTCCTTGCAGATGGATTTCATACACACTTTGGCATATTTATACGACTTTGGTGTAAGGACTAATACCAAATTTCACAAATGTAGCTTTTTGCAGCTTTGATGTACGGTGTTATCAAACAGACAGACAAAATTCAAAAGTGCTCTTTTCGGGCTCAGGCTGGTCTAAAATATGAAGATTCCTCAAAATATCGAGGTCACATAGTGACGATTACAATAATTTCCTTTTGCAAACTACTTAAACGAGAAATTAATCATCTTTCAACTTATGATTAGGTTGTCTTGCATCATTAAACCTTCAAACAAATGCATCATTTTACTGAAAGAAATCTTATCTGTTTTAGGTCTGATTTCAAAAAATTCGGTGTGTGCAAATCACCTGGACTGCTTGGTAAATTCTGTGTCAGTACATCAATAAGTTTTAATGATGCAATATAAAAAAGATATTCAGCAATTATCGGAATTACTTGTATCCAATAATTCTAGAACTTAATTTTACTAGCTGTATGGCCCGGCGTTGCACGGGCTAAATCGAATAATAGCTGAGGTCACGTGACACATGCCTAATATGTGTTATAATATTGTTGAAGTGTGTTGTATTAGTGTTTTCACCTCCTGCTTCAGCTGGGTGTAGATGAGAGGTCCTGTGATAAATTTGGTCATGAATTCTGAAGCAATACGCTCCTCTCCCTGTAGACGGTACAATCTGTGCACCCATTGAGACACTGGTACGACCTTATGTTATTTTTGAAATGCACTGATAATTCATCGGAGCCATCCATCAATCCTTTCATTTCCACTGGATAAACTGAAGCCTGCTCAATTATATTTCCATTATGACAGCAATGAGTGTAAATTCCTCTGGTATTCTTTTCATCCCGGAAATACAAACCTCCGCATTTCAGACAGAGATTGTCCATTTCTCCACAGTTGTGTTCTTCAACAATAGGGTAAAGAACAGTTCTAGCTGCATAAAAAGTTTGTATCTGATGGTGATTTTGTCCTTCAATAACATTTAGACGGCGTTCTCTTGCATGTTGTAGCATGGCTGACAATCGGCTATTTCTTTGTTCGTCTGTTTCTTCGGCTCTTCTCTCCTGGCCACGTTGTGCCATTTTTGCCAATCGGCTATTTCTTTGTTCTTCTGTTTCTTCGGCTCTTCTCTGCTGGCTACGTTGTCTCATTACTGCCAATCGGCTATTTCTTTGTTCTTCTGTTTCTTCGGCTATTCTCTGCTGGCTACGTTGTCCCATTACTGCCAATCGTCTATTTCTTTGTTCTTCTGTTTCCTCGGCTCTTCTCTCCTGCTCACATTATACCATGTCTGACAATCGGCTATTTCTTTGTTCTTCTGTTTCTTCGGCTCTTCTCTCCTGGCCACGTTGTGCCATAGTTGACAATCCGCGGCTTCTTTCTTCTTCAGTTTCAACAACTCTCCTTTCACGTTTTCTAATTGCCTCCCGTCTACTGGCGGCATCCCCTGTAATTCCTCTTTTTCTTTTAGGCATCGGAAAAAGCGAGAATTGAACAAAGCAAAATTAGCAACTTCCAAATATCATATTAAAATAGAAGCTTCCACAAATATTTAAACTTGATCAAATCAATGAATAATGATTAAAATCACTAACATAACTAATCTACATCTTTCGGCACATAACTTTACAGAAACAAAACACACCTTTTAATTTCGTTAAAATGATTTTGTTGGCCGTTATATCACGGGATAAAAAAATCAGCGGTAGTGGTTTCTCCTAAACTTTCTCGTATACTTCCCCAAAAAGGAGCTGTTTCCCCTCCCCCCGCGTGGATAAAAAAATTCGAACCTACTGTAACCCAGAATCCAAAGACTATCAGAAGGTTTTTCATTGTAGATTATAGTGATTGTAAAATATTTAGGTCAAGAATTAAATTCAAAGATTTGCGTACAGATTAAAACGCATCCATCACACGCTGTTAGGTTCCACTCTTGCCGGCTCAAGAACAAAGTGACATAATTCGGTCAAAAGCTTCCGCGTGCACAGAGATTGCTACCAGTACGCATACGCATGTAGAATCGGATTAGAAAAAATAATTATACAATTTGAACGCCTTTTTTAACCAATTAACACAAAAATTGGACACAAATCTACAATTAAGGTAAGATGGCCACATACCAAATTTCATATATCTAAGTCATTATTTTAAAGAGTTATTGTGTTCACAATTTTGCGATTATATAGATCGACAGATAGTCAACCCTTTGACAGATTTGGCTCAAAATTTGATACGGATCTACATTCATGATGATAAAACTGCGTACCAAATTTTATCCATCTATCTATTCAAGTGTTTGAGTTATAGTGTCCTCATGAACCTGGACAGACAGACGGACTTCCCGTAAACGGATTTTGTCCAAAATTTGATAGAAACCTACAAATTATGTGTCAAGATCACATAGCAAATTTCATCCCTGTAGATCTAATAGTTTTCGAGTTATCGTGTTCACAGACATACATAATTCTGAAATTGTGTTTTTCGGACTCAGAGAGGTCTAAAACGTGGAGATTCGTCAAAATCTCGAGTTCGAATTTTTTGACGATTACAATACTTTCTCTTTGTATACTTCGTATACGAGAAAGTAAAAAAGAATTTATACACTTTCAACAATACATTTTTTTTTATTTCTGTCAGCGTCACTTTGTTATTGTTGTTGTAACAATGTTCTTTAAAGTAAACGACTTCAACAATAAAATAAATTTTGAATTGCGATGTAACAATGAAAAGTATTGTTATAAAGTATCCGAAACAATGAAAAGTATTGTTGTAAATTAGTTTTTAATTAATATCTTTTTCACTAATTAAAATTTCGAAATTTAAATGGCCGAAATGGATTCCTTGAATTATTCCCCATCTTTTGGTACTTTCCGCGCGCTTTTCCGTTCGGCGGTTCGTGAGAAGATAGAAGGACATACATACATACATGCATACGTTTGTTTACCTTCGAATTTTAATAGGATAGATACTTCTATTTTTGATTATTAACGAATTTTATTTAATTTGATTTCTTGTTTGTTAATCTGGAATTTTGTAATAAATGTGTCATTTTATTCCTGTTGATCTAGAGTTTTAAAATTTTGTACACTTGCTTGTACTCGATGACATTACATTACTTGATACCTACGTGTGGCATCACCTGGTAGTGAATTTGAAATAAATTTTGTTCGAGATGCTATAATAAATATTTTGTTTTTTAATTTACTAATCAAAGTGTTTCTCAATTATTATTTTTATTTTTTGTAATATTTATTTTTATTTTATTTATCTGTTTATATATTTTTGTGCAATAATTTTTGATGAAATTTCTAACTCCCAATGATCAATCTCAAATGAGGGCGCATGATCGCTCTAATTCAATCAGGCCTTAAATGCACTTCTGCAGTCTTCTTAGTTAAAGCCTGACTTCACTAGATAAACATGCATACGAAACATAATCCGAAAGCTGAAGTACAGAGCAGACATCTTGAAATGAGCATGCTGTCGTAGATGGTACAAAGCAGTTTATTCGAATTTAGAAATATTAAGTTATGTAGATAAAACGCTATAATAAGATCTTCAAAAGTGAAATCCACTTCATGGCCATGAGTGAAATCTAACATGCAAGGCGCGCGTCTTGCTATTTGAGTCACTTGTTTAAAGATTCCATTATTTTTTCCACTTGTTTCTCGCATTCTATTGTGAGTCAATTACTAAAGTTGTAAATGTGCCTCGTGAAGGCTAATTTCACAGCGAGTGCGAGAATGTTCTACTGCAGAATTTATTCCGCTGCTTCTTGTGACGCATCGTTTTAATCAAATGTTTACTAATACTTGATTTGAAACCTGGTGGGGTGTTTCCTTTCCGCTTTCTCGTAAACCAACACAATACAACGTGTACTGTTCATTTCTCTTTACAAGTCCGCATTGCCGCAACGAATGACAGTGGAAGCTCCACGGCTCGAAAGTGAGTCGTATGCAGGGATGCCGCAACAGTCACGTGACATTTAGACACACGATACGGTTATTATACAAGTTGTTTTTAGTATAATGGATTAGTTGTTTAGTTTAGTTATATTAACGTCTCGTTTTGATGCAACTTGAGGGCTATTTTGGGACGGACATCATCACATTGAACAGCGGTCAGATGACGAGGATGACACCTGATTTTCGTCTCCTCTCCAAGCTTCCTTACGACCATAGCGGAAGAACGTTTGATTTAAGGTGCAACAGGCCCAGATGCACCGCGGATCTTTGGTTGAATCGTGTTTCGATCCTGGAACCCTTTGGTCCTGTGGCATAGACCTTCCCACTACTCAGGACTGGATGTGAAATGAAGAAAACCGAGCGGGCATTTTGGACTTTTTCCTTTCGACCGATCGAATCCAAAATTCGATACTTGTTTGCACATTTGATTTCGGGACTGCAAACCAGATTTCATTCATCTAGTCGTTGCGTTTTTGAGTAAAATTGTTCAAAACTAGGCTAATATACAGACGCACAGATGGAAAACGTTCTGAAGTGCTTGTTCCATAATTTCAAACATGTCTACAATTTCAGTGTTAAAATTATGTACCAATTTCATTCTTCTATTTTCTCGTATTTCTGAGATATTATGTGTATATACATGCTGACGAGCAGACAGTTAGACATCTCTTAGAGGGATTGCGCCCGAAACTGGATACAACATTTGCGTTACGACCACTTACGAAATTTCCGTTTCTTGTTCTTTGTGTTTTGGGGGGGTCCACAGACAGATAGAAAGATAGACATAATTCCCAGAACGGATTTTTCGGACTAGCGGAGAAGAGCTGTAAAATCTGGAGTTTACCGAAATATTGATGTGAATTTTTTTTTACCATTGCAGTACTTTTTCCTTATATTTGTATAATGGAAAAAAGATATGTTTTAATCTTGTTACTGAAAAAAATCGTGCTTAATGATGGCCCGATGTTAAGAAATTCGGTGAATGTAAATCACTTGAACCATTTGGTTAGCTCTGTGCTAGTATATTGATCTGTACTGGGATGTACACCTAAATATTAACCTTCAAAATTGTTATTACGTAAAGAAAGTTGGCTTTTCTAAAAAATAAATTGCAAATTACACTGAGAGTAATCAGAGCCCAATAGAGGCGAATCTTGGTAGTCACGGATTTTGTCTCCAAAATTGAATAGCGAAAGCTGCGAGTTTCGAAAGTGGAGAATGTCACATATTTGGGGAAAAATCATAATACGCTCATATTAGTGCAATACAATACAGCGCTCTAATTCTCGTCAATTTTTCGTATTGACTACCGTTTCAACATGGAGCGGGCGAATTTGCGTTCTGTGGAGCTCTTGTGAATATCCAATCTGAGGATGTCAAGGTCTACGTAAGGAACCCTCCTGTTCTTTCCATTTCACTATCTCTCCTACGTTAAACAGTTTTAAACACATTTAAACTTTCTTTTTCTCTCTCTGTCATAATTTCTATGTTAAGTACTTTCTAAAGTTGCTAGAGTGATGAGCGTAAAAGAGATCCTGCGAAACATGGAACAACGCATTGTGATCAAATTCATAATTCGAAAAAACGTTCCCTAGTCTAAAATTCACCACAGATTGCAGCAACAGTGTGGTAGGGAAGAATGTTTTACACGGTTAAATTGGTTTGAGAGTTTCAGACAGGGCTGCTCTATTGCAAGGAATGCAATTTGCTGAAAACAACGCCGTTATATACAACGGCTGTTCTGCACAGGAAACTCCGTCAGCCGAAAACAACCTTGTTTTGAAAAGGGCATCAAAATGCCTTCTGCACGTTGTAAGAAATGTGTTAATTTCGGAGGGCAGTAGTTTGAAAACTGACGAGTGCAAATAAATGATTGGTTATTTTGAAACAGTGGTGTAAAAAAATCAGTCCCTGTCATATTTAAATCGCATGGTAAAATGTATGAAGTTACGAGAAATTATTTAATAAGAAAGCAGGGAAATAAATTTGAATTTCCGTCCACCCACTGCATTTAAAGAAAATTGGTTGTAATTAAACAAAACAACAAAATATATCTAACAAGACATGCACTTCTTCGATGGTAAAATTCACTTCCACTGCGCAATGTGGGGCGAGTCACAGACTGCTTGCTTCATAAAAATTCATGACATCTTTATTTTACCACTTTTCTACGCAAAAGAAATGCTATTTGAGGCGTCTGTTTAAAATCTCCTTTGCCCAGTGATTGAATTTTCCTTGAACCATCATGGAAGGCACGCCACGACGCAAGTGCCAAGTTAAACGGAATGTTAGTAGAGGTGAGGTGTCCTGTTTGAAAATCACCTTCCAAACAGAGTGGATACGTTTCGGCTGTCCGATCTCTGATGTTTCTCACATAGAAAGTATGTAAAGAGGCATAATGTTATACTTTTTCTCTGGGGAGTATCATGACCCTGCTCGTCTCGGAATTCTTTTTAGAAACCACGTATGTCCATCAATAATTACAAAACACAAGGAGCTAGATGAATCAACTTTATTACCCTACCTCAACATCGTAAATTCGACACGAAATCTAGCACATTGTTTTATCACAAAAAAAGTACATCTTTACGAATTTTGAATAAAATCTTTTAAAATATTGGACTAATGATAAAAATATGTGCTTAATTTCAATCATTTCATTTGATTGTATTTTTTAGTTACCATGTTCGCATGCTTCAAGACATTACAATACTTTGTAATTATCAAAATTAATTGTCAGTTAGTCGATTATTTTAATTAAATTTTTAATTTCCACGTGTTGCGGAAATGAATCATGAATTTAAAACTAAAAATGTAGAAAAAAATTAAAACAAAAAAGATATTTTTAATTCACTAATAAAAGTGTGTGTTCAACATTTTTTTTTATACTTTTTTAGCTTTTTATCATCTTTCTGAAGATAAAGTATAACCCCTTAAGGCGTCATGATCACAATCTGACATGAAAGCGCATGTTCGCACAACAATGAATGTTACTGGAGAGATACATTTGTCTCCGATGTGTAGGCAATGAAATTTTGAAATTAATTTTACTTTAAACTCCAATCCTTGAAAGAAGTTCAATGATTTAAGAAATAAATTAAAATAGAAGAATAATTAAAATAGCTTATAAAACAAAGGGATTGGTTTGCACATTCAATGTTAACTTATGAAAAATCATTAGTGGATCCCAAATTTATTCATTTTATGTTTGTTCGTTTCCTCAAATAACGTCCGCAAAATTTCCGAAATATTAGTCAGAAAATTACACAATATGAAATTCAGAACATAATCAATTAGTATTGTGACGAAAATATTCGAGTTTATCAAATCAAATTCTGAATGGATCTTATCAAAACATGAAAATATTACTTACAAATATTATGAAAGTTACCAAAATATAAAAAATATTTCAGTGTAAATGAAAATTGAAATAATTTTACAAAAAATATTTGTCCACAAGTAGATTACATACATTATTTTTCTTTTCTTTCTAAACTCTACATAAGTTTAAAGCATTATGAAAAGCGGAAAAAAACTATTCTAAAAAGATATTAACATTAACCACATATGTTGTCACAAAAATAGCGTAATAGAAGTTAAGAAAATTTGCAGAGTTTTACTGGTATACTACAGAAAACTCTCTCCTCTGCGAGCTAACCCTATTAGCACAAGATATTTTACGACATTTCTACGATGTTGTTACAATATTCTGAATGCCGCACAACATCGTTAAGATATCGTACGAATATTGTAGGGCATTTTGCTCTAATAGGGAACTCTCCCAATCCCCGGAACGGCAAACCTTGATTGTTTCGCTCGTTACAAAGCAGACGCTGTGTGACCTAGCACAGTTTATTGTATAAAAACCCATTTGGGTAAATTTTAATTCATTTGCCACTGATGCTTTAACTTAAAGATAGCTTTATTTATGTGCGTGTGCAAGTAATATATATATGGATAAAACGTTATTTCCATGTACTGTATCCGAGTATGAAACTATAACTGGAGGTAAATTTGCAACGAAACAAAAGTTGTTTACATTTATTATTTTCTATTCTGTTAATTTACAGACTCGTGTGTCTTTTAGGATAGTGCACTATTTTTGAATTTAATTAGCAGTTAATTGATTAATTTTTTATATCAGTGGCGTCATCTGCTGTAGAATTTTAAAAAAATTAATGTGTATAATAATGCTTTAAAGATTAAAATGTAGAAAAATAATTAAAATAAAAAGAAAATTGGTATAGTGACAAAAGTGTGGTATTAAAAGGATTTTATTCTTTTTTAATTTAAAACATAAGTACATCTGAGAGCTGGAATTTATATAGATTAGAAATTATTTATATTTGTCGGGCAATATTATACGTTTGGAAAAAGGAATACATTCAAATATGATATTAAATTTGCATTCATAATTTTAATGAAAGATTTTACTAAACTTAAATTCTCCGAAATATTAGTCACGTGTCCATGAGGATAGCGTAAATCAACCCCGCATTTACATATTCAGCATAGAACTGGTAACCTACGTATTGGAACACCAGAGCTTGTACTAACTGAGCAGCGTAGACATCAGGCCAAAAACGACCAGTATATTTATGTTTCTTTCATTTCTCTAGCTTGTTAAAATTTTAATGGCAGTTAATTCCACATTTATTCCATGATATTTTGTATTTTATAAATTTGCATACGATATATATGATCGATGCAATACCATTTTTAAACTATTCCCCGTAGACCGCTAAACTATTCTACCCCTATGGGTGAATGGTTCGGAGTTGGGTGTTAAATAAGTAAATATATCCTCTTTGGTGCCTTCTAAATGCATTGTCGCAGTAACCGGGTTTGCTGCCAACTTAGTTAAAGTGACCAGTTACCTTCAAAATAATTTTTTTAAAGTTTTCAACTAATCTATTGTAAATACTGCAGGTATTAATAGTTGCACTATATCAGACAATACACAAAATTTCAGTGCAATATGAAATATTAGTTCTGAGATATGACCCATATAGCAAAGAAGGTTGCGGAAAGGTTGCCATTTCACGTTCCACATTTTGCCCACAAAAGATTTTCTCGCAAACTGTTTCGGAAGCCATTCCTGCAAAATTGACGTAGGAAAGCTTTTTATGATCCACCGGTTCGATCCTAGGTTGCCCCGTCCGGTATAGTGGTTAATGCGCTTGCCTTCCAACTCTACGAAATCAGGCTCGTTCCACGGCTCGGAGGAATTTGAAGTTTCGTCACAATCTACAAAGAAACAGTACGAGTGAGTTCAATTAAAAATTAGATTAGCCAAATTAATATTTAAACTTTGATTAATTAAGATTCTTAATTGATCTAATTAATTGACATTCCAGATAACTCTAAATTGGAATACCATAACACCAGAAGAAGGGAGATGAAAAAATGGGGTTCGACCCCTCTGCAGGAGCATGGTTTCGGAGGGGGGAAAGGAGGGTTCTATTATGTCCGCCGAAGAAGGGCTCTTAACAACCTTCTGAAAAGCTTGGGGAAATCTTACAAAAAATCCTGTTTCTTGTTGACTAGCGAACCTTTCCGCTATCTTGCCGAAAGGTCCAACCCTTTTCATGGAAACCTTTGTGACAACCCTTTACCCTTGTCGACGACAAGGTTTCCAAAATCTTTTATACAAGCTTTCTTTGCTAGATGGGGACATAAATCTAATTTTTAATAACAATTAATGACCTGTGCCTTAAATATTCCAGATGCCATGTTCAACATTTTATGTAATTTGAAGAAAAAATATATGTGAGGAAGAATTTTTGGCATTCTTATAGAACTCATTTTGCTATTAAACTGTAACTATTTTCTTTTATATCAAATATTGGGAGTATTTTTTTTTCCAAAATCGATTATTTCCGAGTTCAATTTTTTTTTCATTTTGAAAATGTATCCCAATTTTGTTTGAAAAGTTTTTTCGAGTAACTTGAAGGGGGTAGAGGATGCCTCAAAATACCTTACTTCATTAATGACTCAGATCAGTAAAGTTGCTAAGTGATATTCCAGGCAAGAGATTTATAA
>BGPR01000810.1:275312-286328 GCA_013235015.1 Araneus ventricosus | reverse complement strand
TTACCACTCTTTTACCTGACAGATAAGCTATATGAGACGTCTGTTTAAATTCTCCATGATGTGCGATAACGATTTTACGATCACGAAAGGCACCGCGTGTTGCAAGTGCCGAAGTTTTATTAATCTTTGATGAGGCTGAGTTTTCTTTCCGAGTAACCATTTGGAGATGAGTGACTCCGTTTCAGACCCGATTGGCGTATTAATGTCTTCGCTAACAGTTAAAGAATTTTAGTAAGTAGTCACAAATAGCTCTCTTCCACCGACAGAGGTTGCAGTTAATTCGATTGAAACAATATACTTCGAATTTATGGGTGAGAAACAGACTTCGCCTTTTCTAAGTATTTTCAAAAGTTTTCTTTTACCACTTTTTCACTTGACAGAAAAATCATTTGAGGTGTCGATTCATGCTCTGCCTACTTTCTTCCCTCGATGTCGGAAAAATTACAAACAACACAAGCACGATGCCTGTGTGGACTTTTAAGGAATCGAATCTGGGACAGTTTCCCCTCTAAGTAGGCATTAAGAAAGAAATCCACTCCACGACATTCCAGTTTTCTGTCCCCGCGTCATTCACGATCTCCCCACGCAACTGAAATCCAGTCACTCCGTTCCTAGACCCCCGTCGTTCCCAGTTCCCTCTTTCAATCACACACACCAAATCTCTCTCACACACACTTGGCCTGATGGTAAAGTAACGGCAACGGATTTTGTGTTCCAGATTCGAGACCCGATTCCATCGAAGAAACACCCCTGTAATCGGTTCTGCGTTATTCGGACGGGACCAAATGTACTTTCGCTGATGTATCATCTCGTCGGAAGAGTTCGGAAATGATGTCAGCTCAGTTGTCGTCATCATCATCTGACCTCAGTTCAAAATGAAGAGGTTTGTCTCAAAATAGTCCTCGTTTGGCTTTGAAACGGCACCTAAAATGCAACTAAACTAAATTAAACCCACCTACACACGTAGCTGCTCTCCGGGCATTGATTCATAGCTCGGTATTCCAAATGTAACGGTAGATATCCATATCGGTCGGATATGCGTCCTCTCGTTCGACACCGCGTCGATTTCTTTGCACTGACGGCCAGGGTAGGAGTCGCATGTGCTTATCGTAGAGCTTTCGTGAATGGCTAGGATTAGTATGTAAGTGCCAAGGGCTTTTTCAGAAAGACATTTTTATATGTTTTCTGCTTTAACTTCTAAGTTCTTGCAGATTTATGCCATGAAGAACGGGATATAGAAGTAAGGCTTTTACAAATAAAAATTCTTATGAATTGAGAAGCAAAATTTACATGGTGGTTCAAATGTGTTCTGGACTGATTAATTTTTAAACGAGCAGCAATGCGCTGCACCCATGAGACTTAAAAGACAGACCCAACCTCCTTAGTGCTCAGGTTAGAACCTGTCCAGTACTGTTTGGATGATGCTAGAGTATATGACAGCAAGAGGTAACGCGACGATTGTCACCACAGAAATCACCCCAGACTCCAGCAACATTTATAAGGAAGAGTGCCTCTCGCTGACCCGCGTGTTTGAAGGATGTAAGTGCTTCAGAGAGGGCTACCTGTTGCATCTGCATGCAGTTTATACTGAACAACGCCGTCCTCTGGACTATTCGGGAGTGGGTGCGCCACCAACCAAAAATCTTCTTTGAAAATGGCATAGGAATATTTCTGGAACGTTGGAAAATTGTGTTGATTCCGGAAGGGAACACTTTGACGATTGACATGTAAGTAGATGTACGACAAAATGGATTTTTTAAAAAATCCTGCTATTTTGATATTGAGCCATCTTGTAAAAAATATGAAAGTACGAAACCTTAATCTGTGAATTATTTAATGGCAAACCAATAATAAAATTGTATTTTCTTATCATTCCACAAAAATTAACAAATTATTAATTCAGTAAATAAGAAGAAATATATAACAAAAAATGCGTTTCTTCGATAACAATATCAAACTGAGACTGCTCTCACTTCAACTGCAGAATTCCGGGCGAGGCACAGATTGCTTTCTGTATAAAAATTCATGTAACTTGCACCCGACCACTTTGTAAGGCAACGGATATACTATTTGAATGTATGTTTAAACATATCATCACTTTATACAACGATATTTTAACCATCACTCAAGGCGCAACACCATGTATGTGCCAAATTACGTGGAATTTTAGGGATCTTCTTCCGCATGCTAAATGTATAAAGATGGGAAGTGTTATAAAAGTGAGAAACTTTGTTCTCGGGAGTTTCATCAATCTGCTCGTTTCGAACATCTATTTTGGAAAAAAATTTCTGCCTCTTAACACAAATAATTCCAAAACGCAACTAAATGGTTAAATCGAATTTTATATCCTGCTTCCACTCTAAAATGTAAACTCCAATCTGATTTTCGACAGAATGGGTGTAAAGAGAATCTGTCTGTAAGTCTGTGTTTCTGTCATCAAGATAACTCCGAAACACTACGATATATATAGATGGAATCTAGAACTTTTTTTTATCACCTGAAAAATAAATTAGATAAATTTTAAGCAATATATTTAAAAGAGTAAAATCATGTTAAAAACAAATGCTCAATTTCATTCATATTTGGTGTTTTCTAATTTTTTAGTTATCGTCTTAACAGGTACAGTCGCGGAAAAAAAAGGAGAAACCCCGAATTATTCTGCCGTTGTTCATGGTGTATTCAAAATAAAGTTACGAATTTTCAGGAAATAAGGTCTAGTTGAAGGTTCCATAAAGGGTCATATACATACTTATAATATCATTAAATTCAAAATTTCCAATGGAAACACACATTTGTCTTAAACAATTTCGAAACTACATAAAACTTTATGCTGGAATACCAAGTTTCATCATCACAGCATTTTTTGTTTCGCAATTTTAAGCAAATGAAATTTTTAGTTTCTAATGTTAAAGTAAAATTTTGAAATTTTATTGATATCTTGAGAAATAATATAATTATTGACCATGAATTTTTTTATGTTTTAGAATGAATTATTCTGCACATTTTACACTTTTACTTTTTATTTTAAAATAATTTTGAGCACATGAGATATTTTATGAAAAATAATTTTTTTGTATAGCAACACTTATAAATTTTAACAGTAAACGAAGTAGATATCCATTTGACAAGCCTAAGCAAAACTTCAGCTTATTCGTGAGATAAGTTTTGAAGTTACATTACATTTTCTATTTTCGCTGTAAAACGATACACTTAAGGAGGTGTCAAATATTTCGAAAACCATTTCATTATGAAATATAATCATTACACCACTTTATTTTATACAATTTAAGTATATAAAAATTTAACTATTTGTATATACAAATTAAGATTTAATAAATGAAAGTGGTGTGATATTACACCATTAATTTTTTACGCATCAAGTAATACAGATTGTAAAATGCAGATCGTTGCTTTTAATATAACATTTAAAGTGCAAAATAATTTAAAATACTTCTACCGACATTCAAACGAAAGCAGAGAACTTCTCTATCTATATGTGGATACAACCTCTTTCTATTTATAACACAAAATGTCGAATATATTCCGATATATTCATGGTATATAAACCAAAATTTATTTCTTGGCGTTTTTTTTTTCATGAGAAAGTGATTTAAATCCTCACAAAAAGGTGTTTCTACTAAAATTTTGAAGTTAGTGCAATTTTAAATATTTAGATGACCCCTTATGAAATTTTTAACCATAGAATCTTTTAGAATACAATATTTCCTTAAGATCGGTAACTTTTTTTCTAATGCCCAATGAATTATCGCAGAATAATGTTGGGTGGCTCTCTTTTTTCAGAGACTGTACATTAGGGTGGATCGAAAAGTATAGGAAAAATTTTTTTTTTTGAAATTCTTTTTGGCATGGGGCGGGAAAGTTGTGTCTTAAGTATATTAGTTTATATAATTTTTTTTATTGAAATTCATTCATATCTTCCGGTGCCCCAAGCGCCTCAAAAATAGTTAAAAATTGAATTTTTTATGAAAATGTACAATTTTTTTGTTTTGTTTTGAAATTATTTTTGGCATGGGGTGGAAAAGTTGTGTCTTAGGTATATTAGTTTACATATATTTTTTTATTGAAATCCATTCATATCTTCCATTGCCCCAAGTGCTCCAAAAATAGCTAAAAATGACATTTTTTGGGGGAAATTTATAAAAAAATATTTTCAAAATTTCCCTTAGCGCCGGGTAAGAAAGTTTTGTTTTGGGTATATTAATTTGCGTTTTTTTATTATTATTAAACTTCATTCATATCTTCTGGTGGCCTGAAAGCCCCCCAAAAAGATAAAAATTGACATTTTTACAAATATCTATTAAAAATTGTGAATTAATGAAAAATATTTGAAAAATTTGCAGATTATTCAAGTATTAAAGTGTAAACTTATAAATAATTATAATTTTATAATAATACATGAAGTATAAACTTAATAGTCAAAGCAATAAATCACAAAACTTATAAAAAGTGAACTTAATCATAGATTTTTTAACTCTATTAATTTGAAGATTTACATATTTCTAAAGGATGTAAACCTTTTTGTATTATAATGCTTGATAAGACTTCTTGATTGTATCCTATTCAATATGAAGCCGTGTCTCTTCTCTTCTCCATATACACTTTCCGACGCTTCAAACACTATGAGAAAACACCTTTCTACAGCTTGGGTATGGCATGGATATTTTGACCATTCCTCTGTCTAACTTTTACCATGGCCTCAATTTATTTAAATGGCACATTCATCAAAAGAGGTGGTTCAAATATCCAACTCATTGCCAGTTAATAAGTGCAAAAAGATCCTTTGCTTTAAAGTCTATTTTTGGTACTTGAAAAATTCTTATTCTGATAATCCTCTGTTTTCATATCTAGAACAAATTAGTTTTCGTAGTGCTAAAGACCTTATATTCTCTGTTATTTGTGATAATTGACAATAGAAAATTTTCTGGATGACAAAAGAAGTTATTTCGTTGAATAAAAGTGTGCACTATATTTCTTAAATTGGGTTCCAAATATCTAAAAAATGAAATAAGTCTCCAAATATGCAGCGCTCCTTCTGTTATGGAGGGATTTGTCTTGACATGGAACCATACAGGTTGCATATACCTTCATAATATATGTTGCAAGAATAATAAGATTGTCAGATAGTTTTTCTGTGACCACATACAACCTTAAAATTCTACCTGCAGTTGTTAGCCACCTTGAGTGAACAACTGGACCAGGCTTTCTTAATGCCAGGTCAGAATAACATTCACCACGTGATATCGCTAGGCAAATATCATATAGATATTGCTGATCATTGCTGAGAACCATTCTATCTACATTATGTGGCATATTCTCCACATTTATTGAAGAAAAAGGTGCTGCAGGTAGTTCTTCGTAGGTTTTGATTGCTTTACGAAGTGGTCGACAAAATGCTTTAGGACCAGCTGTTGCCCATCCAAAGAATTTAGTAGATGACGGAGGGGTAACTTATTTGTTTGAAGCAAACAAATTCACCATTGTAATGGTCTATTGAGGCAAGTTCCACCAAGCGAATAATACCTCCCTTGTGCCCAGTATTAACATTTGTACCATCGCATCCAATTACTGTTAGCCCATTTAATCGCATATTATGTGTTCCAAAAAATTGAGTATTGCTTCTTTTATGGCTTTAGCTCCTCCTGTTGCAGCAGTAACATGTCCGATATACACAGGTAGGTTCATTTACAAGAGTGTAATGCTCCTCTTTCGTGGTCTTTGGGTAGTACCTTGTGTCCTTCTTAACTAGCACTTTTGTGTTTTCTTTCCTCCCATCGAAATATAATCCAGTTAAAAGAGACAACGACACTGTTAACTTAGTAGACTTTGCAACTGCATTTTAAAGCTTTTTACGCTGTCTACGAATTTTTTGCGATCTACCACATGCGAAGCCTCGCCTTCGTGTACAATTCCAATGTCTTGTAGAACAGCACTGACAAATGAAGTAGCTGTTCTATCTGAAACTCCGTATCTATCACATTCCATTGCTAACGTAAGGAAATCTAAACGATTTTATGATTGATATTCCAAGGTAATTACATCCGTATCTGTATACAAGGAGGAAGACATAGTGTTGAGCTCAAGCAGCTCCTTTGATTGAGCATGAGCAGCAGCATTTTTAACCATTTTACGTTTTATTCTTTTGTCTTCCATCTGTTTTCTTTTTTCCTTTTCTCTTTTTTTCATTAGCAATTACTTCCACTTCTCCAATAACCATTTTCCTTTCTAATATTCGATCTTTTATAAACAATCACTTAGCAAGTGAAATGTTCATGTCTTCTTGAAATTTACATTTATCGAAATTTGTACACTTACAAAATGTGATATCGAACAAACACGATATTTTTTCAGTACGATAATTTTCCAATTTTTATTGGTATTTTTTATCATTCCTTCGCCCTCTCCTCTACGTTTCTCCCTGTAAAATCGTTTCTTTAACACATTTTTAATTTTTAATTCGAAATTTGCATAAAAAATGTTTTTTTGCAAATATTTAAGCGTTTTGGGGCACCGGAAGATATTAAACAAAATTGAAAAAATTTTGCATATATGCTAATACACTTAAAAGACAACTTTTGCACCCTATGCCGATTATTTTATCCAAACTTTGATTTTTCGATCCACCCTACTGTACATATCCATCACAGAAGACGTAGACTGCAGATCTGTACACCAGCGTTTGTGTTAACTGAGCCGCGTGTATTTCAGGCTTCAAACGACGTGTATATTTGTATTTTTTCAGTTAGCTTGCCTTTTATAATTTTAATGGCAGTTAATTCAATATTGATTCAAAAACATTTTGCATTTTTAAAAATGTGTATTTAATCTATGTATACGATGTATCACTATTTCTAAACTATTCCCCATTGAATACTATACCGCTCTATAGCTGAGGGATGACTGTGTCGACGTTGGTGATAAATAAATAAAAAACGTAATTGTCTTCGAAATGACTTCACACTATTAAGTGCTGGAGGGAAAAAGAAGTCAAATATGATAGAATATTTGAATTTTGTTCTATAGTAAATGTTATGGCACCATACGAAAGATGCAAATAGATGTTAAATGCTGCCAAAAAAGAGAAGAATACCAATATATGGTACAAATTATATTTTCAATTAGGTGATCACCCACCTTTTCTATACTATCTGGAAGTCCATGGCCGCTAGTGGTAAATATTTCTGAAAGAAAATACATTGCGTTGTTGCACTAAAAGAGACAAGAGATCTGGATTCCTGACTAATATACAGTCAAACTCCGTTATAACAAACACTCAACTCAGAACACGAACTCAGAAGTTCGTTTTAACCGAGGTTCGCTGTATCCGTATTTGCAAAAAAATACCCTAACATGCTAAGATACTACTTCTATATTAAACTTTTTAATAACATAATATTTTCATTAGTAATTAGGGACAAATAAAGTATTAAATAATTCGCTTACCAACGTTAGCCATGGTCACTGTAAAGTTCACAGAATGACAAGCAATTAAACTAAAATTGCAGAGAAGACACGTGATTTCTCCTAGATCGTCTGACCAGAAAGACCCCCCCTTCCTTGGTTGACACCAGGCCAGGTGTCCACCGGGAGGAGGTGGGGGGACAGAAACTGTAAAAAGCCTTTCCTATTGTTCTTTGTCTTTCTTATGGGATTAGCAGCGCCTCTAACAAAGGTACAATAGGCGAGGTCTCTGGACCAGAATATTTCATGGAAAAGGGGTAACTCTTGTAGAAGTTGGGTTGACTTGAGCACAATTAGTAAAGAATGTGCCTTTCGGCAAGTGAAACGTTTGAAGTTTTAGAAATTTTCAGTTCGCAATAACCGAGTATCTAGCATTTGCTGTTCGTTGTAAACGTATGAAATACATTATTAACATAGGGATTCAATTGGGACCATGTAAAAGGTTCCGTTGAGAAGTTAAAGATTGCCACAAGACAAGACGGAAACTTGAGGACGATGGTGAAAATATAAGTTGTTTAAAAGTACTGGCAAAGCCGAAAAAGATGCAATTGCATTTTTGCATTCTAACAGACACAGCACCCGAGTTAAAAAAAATCTGTCTTTTGGAGATTGGAATATGACTTGTCATGACTGTATAGCTGCTAGAAGTGATCACAGTTTAAATCTTATCTGATCACTTGCTGAACCGAGACAATATGTTTTCATTTTGTGCATTTGGAGAGCAGAAAATAAGGTCTCTGTTTTTTGTACCTAATATGTTAAGCACTGTTAGATACATGTTTGTCGCTAAATTTCATTAAATTTCAAAATATAAAAATTTCACAATAGTAAGTTTTCTTATTTTTCTCTTGAACATTGAGCTAAAAAAACCAGTAAGTCCTTATTTTACTACTTTTTTATCTGACAGATAAACTATTTGAGGTGTCACTTCAATTTAGTCGTATTTTGAAAGTTCCTGCGCATGAACAATCATGAGCTGCACCATATGATGCAAGTGCCGGAGTTTTAATCACCTCATGTAAGGCTCAGTTTTCAATGTGAGAAGTCCGATTTAGACCCAACTGGCGAATTAATGTTCCTCGCTTAATCTTAATGTTTTCTCTGTCATATTGAATCATCTTGTAAAATGTGTCAAGTTACGAAACAAATATCTGTGATTTACTTAATAACAAGCAGCCAAAAAATTTTCATCCTATCAATCTACTTAAATTAAATAAATTAATTATAAATGGATAGAATAACAAGAAATACATAACGAAAATTGCTCTTCTTTCATGGTAATACTAATTCAGAACATTTTTACTTTAAGAGTCAACAAGTTTTCACAACCAATCACGCGAGGCACAGACTGGTTGTTGCATAAAAATTCGTGAAACTTTCATACCACCACCTTTCAATATAATGGTGAAGCTATTTAAGGCGTTTGTTTAAAAGCTTCACTGTCCTTCAGCTACCTTTTTCCAATTATCAGGTACGGCACAACATGATGTAAGTGCCAAATTGTATGGAATGTCAGTCAAGGTGGGATCTTCTGCCGAATAACACCTTCCCAACACAGTGGATACATTTCGGTGTATTTTAACTTTCCATTTCCTTTTTCTCGTCATGCGAATTGTGTAAAGAGTAAAAGTGTTATCTTCGTCAGAAACTTCGTTCGCGGTAGTTTCATGAATCTCCTGATTTCTATTTTGTTCTCTTCTGATTTCTATTTTGGAAACAATGCCTGTCTGAGAACGCAATATTTCCTAAACGCAACAGGCTGCATGAATCAACTTTAATATACCGCCTTTACGCTAAATTTATATATTTTTCATCAGATTTTGGACGTAATTGGTGTAAAGAAAGAGTGTGTCTGTCGTCCATCTGTATGTGAAAACAATAAATGCATTGCGATCTCGAAAGATGAAATCTAGCACAATCTTTTTACACCGGTAATGGACCTGTGTATAAATTTTGGAAAATATCTTTCAAATAATTTGACTATTCACAAAACCAAATGTTTAATTTCACTCATGTTGTTTATAAACATTTCGAAATAGGTGACATTTAAGCCGAGAATAACTGAAACTCCATTAATGGGGAATATTGTAAGTTAGAGATTTTTATTGCGTTCCAGTTTGCTAGAGTTTTGAATTTTCCCCTTTTGCTTGTTCTCGATGAAATTACACTACTTTATTATTTTCATAATTTAATAAGCAGTTCATCGATAGTTTAAATTTTGAATCCCTACGTTTAGCGCCACCTGGTATTTAATTTCAAAAGAATGTTTTCGTGATGCTATAATATTTATAAGAATGAAATGAAAATCAAGATAGTAAACCAGCCCTAGACTTTCTCACATACACCCAAACAAAGCTATCATCCCCACACCGCATAATAACTGCGGACCTTTGACAAGGATCGGACCGTCACGAGTACTCAGATTTTAATAGCCCTCGAAAACTGCGGCAACACTACAGGCCTGAAGGGGCAACAATACAAGCGGGGGTAAAATGCACCAAGGGGGTCCAAATAGACATTGTGCTGCATTTAAAACTGAATATGCATTTTCAACACCTTTTATAAGTATATTACGTTAGAGGCATTTGAAAATACGTAATTGCATAGAAGTCCGGTTGAGATAGTTTGAAATGTTCGTTATAACTGAGGGACCGTTATCTCCCGTGTTCGTTATACCGGGACTTCTCTGTATTTATTTAGGGCCGATAGCTTAAAAGACTCCCCTGTAGTGGTGGCCCATTTTGTTTACGACCATATATTTTATAGCAAAAATGACTTATTTTCTTATATGATTAAACAATCTTTTAATATTGTCCAATAACTTTTTATCACTATGCATGTATTTTGCATTACAAATACAATGATTTATTTGAACAATTTATTCAGATTACATCCATTTGCTCTAAAATGAGATAGAACAAAATTGGTACACTTAAGAGATATATCGTTTTTCCATTGAAAGGATTTTAGTAATTGCAAATATCTCTCCTAGAAACAACAGTTGCAAATAATTACACTGGAAAAACAACATACATTTGGAAAAACAATATTTTTTCCATTGGTAACTATATGTGGCATATTCACGTGTGTCCAGTCCACTAAACCTCTACATTGGTGCAAAAAACGTGAAACAAACAACGTCGTATACAAAAGTATGTATAACAGGAGACACATGTGCAGTACACTCCTGTTAGTCGTCCAATTGTGTATTCTCAACCGTCAGAACTTTTAATTTCCCCTTTCTACATATAACGAAACATTTACATTCGTGGATTTAAAAAAAATTAACAATTCAAATTCTTCACGCACGAAGTCGCGGGTAACAGCTTGTACATTCATATGTATAGAAAATATGCGGTGAAAATTTTAAGTATGCGTATTAGGTAGTTTTTAAGAAAAATGTATATGCAGTTTCGAAACAGGTCACTGTGCACGCATTTTTGAAAAGCTGTCATTATCTGACACAAGATCCAATATATTTCTGATTTGTATTGAATATCACAAAAAATTCACTTTAGTATATATTCATATGTATAG
>BGPR01000810.1:245253-275302 GCA_013235015.1 Araneus ventricosus | reverse complement strand
AATTCACTTTAGTATATATTCATATGTATAGAATGTGTGATAAAAAAATCATGTCTGCTTATTAGGTAATTTTTAAGAAAAATGTACTTGCAGCTTCGAAAACGGCTTCTTTGAATCTTTCAAAAACTGTAGTTTTCATACACAAGTTCCAATGATTTTCTGATTTGGATTGAATATCACAAAAGTTTCACTTCAGTATATATTCGTATGTTTAGAATATGTGGTAAAAATTTAAAGTATGTGTAATAGTTAGTTTTAAGTACCCTTGAAAAGTGAACTTGAATGGATTCCTTGTTTTATTTTCTGCTTTTCGTTACTTTCGAATTACTCTAGGATTGCTTTTATTTCCTTCATTTTTTACCTTTTGGCTATTTTTGTATGATTTTTATCAGTTTACTGTTCTTTGTTTTTGTTCAGCTGCTGCAATTGCGAGCTTCTTAAACATTGTCGTAATTTTTCTAATTTTTTTTAAAGTTTTTCTTTCTATTAAAAAATTATTTTGTTATTTTACTTTAATTTTATTGTATTCTAATTAAAATATATTTTCTTGTTCTAGTTTTAAATTTTACTTTCTTTGTAAAAAAACTTTTTAAAAAAAATCTTTTAATTTGCTATCTTTATTAATTTGCCATATTTTTTCTTGTTGATTGTTTACATGCCCTTAGTTTTAAGTAAAATGTACATGCAGTTTCGAAAACGGTTGCTGTGCATTTTTCAAAAACTGTCGTCATCTAATGCAAGATCAATACAAATCAGAAATATATTAGAATATCACAAAAAATTCACTTTACTATATATTCATATATGTAGAATATGTGGTAAAAAAATTAATGCATGTGTAATAGGTAGTTTTAAGAAAAGTGTACTTACATACAGGTTTCTTTTGCAGAAGTAAAAACTTCATTAGGTAAAATATTACCTACATGAAAAACAACCTTTACAGATTTTTCATTTCTGATAACTTCCTTTCCTTCGTTAAAAAGTTCCTTTTAATTGTGGCATAATTTGTTTTTATTGTATTATTTAAAAGGATTTAAAGTGTGAACACCTATAAAAAATAACACAAAACGAAGGAAAAACATCTTGTTACAACATACCCAAGGCATAAACTGTGATTATAAAAAACGTAAAGAAATGTAAACAAGCAAAGGAAACATGCGAACACAATTACAGTTAAACTGCTACTCACTCGAGTTCAAATTCTAAATAAAACTTAAGACTTTGCAGATGCATCGTTGAATCAAAGGTCCAATGTTTACATTTTCATTTGTCAAAGTGGGCGTGGCACGTCATTTAAAGGTCTGCTTACATTCTTTTAAAGTTTATTTTAACTTACTTCTAATATGAGTTCGAGCAAAATAATTATATCATTGGAAAGGTCTTGAAATTCAGATTTCAAATACATAAAAATAATAAAAAATCGAATTTTTCAAAGTATATAGGATACTAACTCCTCACGTTCAATATTCTCAATCAAAAATACATTGAAAAAATATATTCTTAGTTTTTCGGACTATTTCCCTATAAATTCTTTCAAAATCGATTACAAGGAACCTAATTTAGTTTTTTCAACATTAAAGGCTTCTGAAATGTGAGAATGAGGTTCCTAAATGCATCAAGTTAAAAAAAGACAAAGCTATCTAATTTGAATAAATAAAAGAATAGGCTTAATTTTGAGTTGCGAAGAATTTACTTTTCATTTTAAAGAAATTTAATTATAAACACTTAAATACGTAAAAAGTTAAAAAGAAAAGATTTATCTTATGGCTCGTGGCATCTCCTGAAGATCTTTTTTTCTTTCCACATACATAAATGAGCAAGGCACTGGCAGTTTTTTTAATTAATAAATTTTTGTTTTACCACTTTTTCATCAGACAGAAATACTATTTGAGTAGTCAGACTAAAAACTGCATTATAATTCCAACAGAATAATTGGCAAGCAATCAAGATCGACGCAAGTGCAATGCTTGTGTCGACTTGTGAAGAATATCACATAAGGCGCGGTTTGTCTCCAAGTTGGCCTTAGGAAAAGACAACGTTTTCCGACCATCCTTGTCTTTCGATTGTCATGTATTTTCTAATGAACACCTTTAAAATGTAGTAAAATTCACTTTTCTTCTATCAGTTATAACTTCTATGTTCTTTCAGATTTGTTTTGAAGTGCCAGGAATACAAATGGCCTTTTTTAAAATAAAAGAATCCTAAGATATGAGAAGATTAGATTACAATTTGTTCAAATAAGACTGTGACTGACCTGTTTGTAAGCATTGCCATAGATTGTGTAGTCATAAAACCCATCCTCTCTCCTGCTTAAGTTAGAACACGTTCAGAGCTGTATTGGAGTTGCTAGAGTGGGGCGGGTTGATGTTCCTTGTGGTGGCTAGAGTAAAAAGAATGCAATCGCGGACAGTGCAACAACGCAATGTGATCCAAATCTCACAATATGTAACTCGCCGAAGAGTCCAGCAAAAGTATGGGGAAGGGTGTCCCTCGCGTATGTTTGAGTGGTGTAAGGCCTTCGGAGAATGCTAAATTTTTGGAAAGGGAATCAGGAGGCTTCTGGATGTTTGGAAAGGAGAGTATTTTGAAGACTGACATGTGCAAGTAAATGCAATGCGAACCATCACGAAAATTGTATGAGCTTAAAAACATTTGCCAAATAATAGCAGAATGCACTTAATTGTTTTTAAAAAATGATAATGAATAAGAGAGAAAACAAGAAATCGTTTTCGATAGCGTATCGAAAGAATCAATAGTGTAAATTGCGTTTATTAGATTACGATCTAATTTAGAACATTTTCACTTCAACTGCGCAATTTCGGGCGAAGCACAGACTTCTTGCCAATTAGTTTAGTTTGGTTCTATTCACGTCCCGTTTTGAAGAAACACGAGGGCTACCTCTGGACATAATTTTGAATCGTGGTCAGATGAGAAGAAAGACACCTGATCGGGCACTATTCTCCATATTTCCGCACCACACCAGGGGGAGGACGATTCACCTCCTACATATGATTTAACGAGAAACAGAACCTATACACAAAGGATATTCACTGGAATCGGATTTCGAACCTGGAAAGCTCCGGCCCCAAGGAGAAGACCTTATCACTAGGCCACCGCGGCCTGACTTCTTGCAGCATAAAAATTCAAGGAACTTTCATCCCAGCAATTTTCAAGGCAATAGAAGTGCTATTTGAGGCTTTTGTTTAAAATCTTTGTAAGTCAGCACACGCACCCATTTTCTGGAATGTTAGCACACGTGCTGGGTCATTTTGAACCCAAATTGTTAGACACTTACTCTTTATTTTATTGGTTATCCGTACAAAATTAAAATATGATCAAAGTATAAGAATATTTTTAGGTACAGGTAAGTTGTGTTTAGGACGGAAATGCGATTTTTAATAAGAAAAAGAATGTTCAACTTTCTTTCATTTTTACTCCTTTTCAGTATTCTTTTTTCTCCTCTGCGTTCGTACGCTTCCATAGCCATAACGTTAAATTAAACTAAAACGCTAGAACATGAATGGGCAATTTGACCCCAACGTCTCCAGTAAAAAGCGAGAAACCCCATTTCGCCGGTTTCTGCTTCTTTTAGCTTCTTCTAGCTGCCCCATGAAGGTACAGGAAGTAACACTGGCAAGTTTTTGGAAATTCCTAAAATGTCTTATTAAAAGAAAATGGGTGGAGTCAGAAAGATCCCGTGCGTGTACTGACAGATTAAAAATTCTTTCAACTTTCCCTGGAGGAGCAACATCATGTAGGTGTCAAATTTTAAGGAATAGTTAGTTAAGGTGATGTCTTCTGTCAAAGTACTTCTTCCGAACAAGGTGAAGAGGTTTCGGCGTATCGGATCTTTGCATTTCTATTTTCACACTTGAGAAACATGTGAAGAGGGAAAGTGATATAGTGGTCAGAAAACGCGTGCTTAGGATTTTCCTGAATCTGCACCTCCGTTTCGGAAACAAAGTCTCTTTGTGAATATAATAGTTCCAAAACACAACGAGCTGGATGAAGCAAATATACGTTACGTCAAATTTACGTCTCTGCATTAAAATTATAGTGCATTTCCATCAGAATTTGGTAGGAATCGGTCTGAAGATAGTCTGTCTGTCCGTCTATTTGTATGTGAAAATAAAAGTTTAGGATTTTGAAGAAATCAAGCACAAATTTTATCACCCGAAATTTTTACGTATAACTTTTTTAACAAAATATTTGGAAGATTAGACTAACGATAAAACCATTTGCTTAATTTCATTCGTCTTGGTTTCCTTTTGCCTTTTTTAGTTATTGTATTCACATGCACACGAACGGACAGACTGAAAATTCCTCGGAGACGAATTTCGTTCAATTTGGACAAATTTCTACAACTTTGTTGTAAAGACCAAATTACAAATTTCATATTTGTAGCTTGTTGCATATTTGGGCCATCGTGTTTTCAAACCGATAGATATAATTTCCAAAATATTACTTTCTGGACTCGGGGTGGTCTAAAACATTAAGATTCATCAAAATCTCGAGGTCAAATTACGACGATTACAATACTTTCACTTTGCAAACTTCTTATACAAGAAAGGAATCTTTCAACTGTTGTCTTAAATCTTTCGACCACTCAGGTGCTGTATCATTTTACTGAAACAAATCGTGACTATTTCTGGCCTGATTTCAAGAAATTCGGTATTTGTTAATCGTCTGAAGCATTAGGTCAACTCTGGGTCAAAGCATTTATCTGCAAAGGGTGTGTGCCTAAATGGTTTTATTACGTGATTACTCTCGAATGAAGAAAGCTAGACACGTGTAAGTTGTGCCTACTGAAATACAGTGACAGTCACGCTGAGAATAATTAGCCCCACTAATGGCGAATAATGCAAGTTAGAGATTTTATCTTGATAATAAGATGGAAGGCAAAGAGAATAGCAAAAGTTCAGAGTTTCATTGATTCACTATAAACTGATCTTCAACAAGTACATTATTGTAATTATCTGTCTGCGATAATTCGAAAATATTAATTTATAATTTATTTAATTTGACTTAAAGTTTGTTAAGATGGAATATTGTAATCGATGTTCTCCTGAGTTTCGCGGCGTGCTAGAGTTTTGAAATGTTGTGCTCTTGTGTGCTCTCGATGACATTACACTACTTTGCACTTTTCAAAATTTAATAATCAGTGAATCGTCTATTTAAATTAAGTTTTGAATCTCCAAGTGTGGCACCACCTAGTCGTGAATTTAAGAATAAATTTGTTTGGGATGCTATAATATTTTTAAGAATGAATCATAGATTCAAAACTTAAAATCTGCAAACATTAAAAAGAAAAAGATCTTTTTTTGTTCGCTAATTTGAAATCATTTTTTATTTTAATTTCTCTTATTTTCATGTTTTTTTAGATAAAATCTGCAATATCCAAGGACCACTAGTAGAGAATATATGATCAGGCTCAGATGATAGAGCATTTTCTCTTTATCCCAGGTAGACCTTACATACACAGATCTAGCTTTCTTCTTTCAAGCGTAATTTCTGAAGTTAAAAATATATGCAAGGGCGCTCGTGTATAGGGACTGCAGCACCCCCAACTTTTTTCAGTGCATGAATGAAATTACTTATTTATTTAGTTTTGCTTGTAATATCCAAATCTATCAATAAAAATATTTTTTGACGATTTCAGCTGCTCAGAAAAGCTCGATAAACACAAGGTTACTTCAGAGAATTTTCCCTATCCGCTGTCTTCTCAGAGAGCTTTTCCCTCTTCCAGAACTGGAAAGTCCCTTTGTTCCAGTTCCGACTTCTTGAGCATGCGCAGTTACTTTGCAATCCCGGTTTTCTTTTTTTCCCCAATGGGCATTTAAACTAGCTGATAACTGTTTTCGGAGTAGCACCGGTGAGATAGGGAGTCGCTTTAAACATTTTTTTCACTGCGAAAGAATGTTTCAAGAAATAAAATTTTAAAATAAATAACTTCCAAAATGAATCATAAAGGAAAATGAAGTAATATGTCATGATAAATTTAAAAAATTAGTTTAAAAATTATTGTAAATAAATTTGAATGATTTTTTCCCGTTGCATAACATGAACATAATAATTCTGAAACCGAAACAGCTAAAGGAATGAAACGTAGGATGAAATCTCAACACCAAATTTGTGATTCTAGTAAATTTTGGGCGAAACGCTCCAAAGAAATTCTGTTTGTTTGCCTGTCTGCTAGAGTTTTCATGTCATTTGATGTTCATACCAATACTATGGAAAACATTATTGTTCATTTTGCTCGAAATGAAACTAAAAGAGCCATTTCAACTAGTTTTTAGTACCATATGTATTTATTTCAACTCTCAACTTTCAGTGAAATTTTTTCACGTTCAGTCGATTCTCTCAATCCTTATAAATGAGAATAAGAGAGTTAACAAAAATAACTTAAAAAATTCTCAATTATTATGATAGCTAAAAAAATAGTAATTTCATTAGTAAATTCAATTCAATTAGTAAGTAAATAAAAGTAATAGCTTATTCAGAAATCATTACTATACAGTGTAGAACTTTACGTTACAGCACCCCTACGGTGATTTAGCACGAGCCGCCACTGTATATATGTATTTATAACAGATCCTAAATATAAGATTAGTCTGGGAAAAATGTAATGTTACTGGAGAGATAGGCCCGCCTCCAATGTGTATTCACTAAAATTTTAAATAAAGTTTTACTTTGAATTCCAATCTTCGAAAGGAATTCTGTAACGTAAGAAAAATAGCTTATGTGCGTTAAATGATTCGTCAAATAACGTTTACTAAATTTTCGAAATTTTTGTTTGAAAATGCGTCGGCTCGAAATTCAGAACGTAATCAAATTACATTGTGTCAGAAATATTCGAGTTTAACAATTCGAATTCTTAATGGATTTCATATACACTTTAAAATAATAGTTACAGACATTATGAAACGCACCGAAGCATAAATTGAAATATTATTGCAAGCAATATTTTTCCACAAACAGTTCAATATTAATAAACTATACTGCGAGTAAAAGAATTACAGTTATAAATTATGTTTTCCTTTCATTAATGATTAGTTATTCCTTTTTTACACATGTTTCATACTTAACCTTTGGAAAATATCTAAGCTATCAATAACTACATGTGTTTGGTGTTACGAAATTTTCTAAAAATATTGAAAAAATTCTAAGTATTAAATAATAATATTTGAAGCACCTCAAAGAACCAACTGTCAACCGCTTAAAAAGATGTTTTTCTGGTCAAATTTATGCTTTAGTAAAATGCACTTTGTTAAATTAAAAAGCTATAAATTCGAAGCAATAAATTAAATTTCACTGATTGTGATTATTTTCCAGTCAAATTGAAATTAATCGTAGAATTCACGGAAGTCGCATAAATGGTGGTGTAATTCACATTAGGAAACTTCAGCGATGTTCATAAACTTAATTTTAGTCTTTAATACTTGATGCATTACATATATTGATTTTTTTTATTTCTAACACAGTTGCAACTAAATTTAAAGGGATACAGAAAGAAAATAAATAAAAAGTAAAGTATTAAAATATCATATTGATAATAAACACATACGTTGCCACAAATTATAGCATAATAGAAGGAAAGAAATTATGCTTAATTTTATTGATATATTCTTATTTTTATCTTCTGCGTGTAAGGATGGTAAATATTGAAAAAAATTATCCTTGGTACTTTTCTTTTAATAATGTGTTTTTTTATTCATTAAAAATTAATCTTTACAATAAAGCATCAAAGAATAAAGGAAATGTAAGAAAATCTGTGAAATCGCGTATTCAGAGAAAGACTGATCAAATTAGCATATATTTTATACGTTGCCGGAGAATCAAAAAAGTTATCGATTATTACATCATTAATTAAAATTCTAATTTTAATTCAATAATAGATGAATATGGCAATTTTAACAAGGCATTTTAGAAAGAAATTTCTATTAAATTAAATATAAAACTGAAAAAAATCATTAATAATATATTTATCAGTGATTCTAATTAATTTTATCACGTTCTATACATATAGTTATCTTCAAAATACAGTCATGAAGTCAGGTGTTAGATTTTAGGACATTTGGATGCAATAAACGGCTATTTTTTAACTGCACTCTTCCATTAAAAGCGAAATGTAAAATAAATAAGGAATAGAAAAGAACAACATAGAACCCAAAAGATTTGGAAAGTAATGTTAATTGTGACCACATATGTTGCCTCACCTACAAAATAGTTTTATAAAAGCAATTAAGCTATACAGCTATATTCTAACACGATTCTTCCCTTAAAAGTGTAATGGAGCACAAACAATCCTTAAAAGGTACAGGATAAAAATTAAAAAGATTTTAAAAGTGATATTAAAAAGAAAAAAAATGCATCACGTTAAAAAGTGATAAAAATATTTGTGAACATCACTCTACCCTTCAAATGTGGCATACTTCATTATTTCTTTCTAATAGAACAAAAGTTTAAGGAATTAACTGCTTCTTTTCTGTAACATGTATCTGAAGAATAAAAAATGGTAGCTCGATTAATTGATAAAAGCAAATTCCCTTTTTATAGCGTCATCCTATGCCAAAATAAAATGCTACCCAGTGCAAACAAACTTAATGGTATTAGTTGCGGTTTTATTATCTAATTGCCAGCGAAGAAAGAATGTTACGTCAATTACTCGATGAAAGCTAGAAAACTATTCATTTTTATTGATTTCATCTTCCACAATAGCAGTGACAAAGAAGCGCACTCTGGCAATCGGAAAGACGCTATTGTTAGAGCTTCTCACTTTTATTGCGAGGAAACAACAAAATGGTGCCGAGAACGAGAAATATCATCTATATTCAGTTCCATCGAAGACATTTACACCTGCTTTGCGCACAGGATCTTGGACTCCCCTTTCCGTTAGCTTAAAGCTCAAATTACGTTAGAATGGGAATATTTGATTGACTAAATTCTCAAATGGATATTGACAAATATTTATTTTATCGCAGGATATTACCTCAACATTATGTTAATTCTAGTGATCAACAAAGAAAGATTCATTTTAGAGAGAGAATATTGATTATTAAAGTTTTCTATATTGTGGCACTGATATTACCAGCAGAGTTTCAACGAAAGCTTTTAAGGGAATGGTTGAGAAAGACACTGGAATATTGCGTCACTTTGATTTTAATCATTTATGTAATAGGGGATTTCAGGAGCCTCCTCAGTGCTCTATGGTTTTTACCGATGGGGCTGGCGTTCTCCCAACTTTTCACGAATGTCTTTATGATAACTTTACGTCTGACTCTTCTAGTCAAACGGCAAGCCATCTTTTCTCTGATTCTGTGTCTTCAGGATGTCCATTCAAGTTTGCAATCAAAGAAACTTCTTAACCAAAGATATCAGCTGATATGTGGTATATTCATTTCCTACATCCTTCCTGCCGTTTTGTCATGTTACGCTTTACTCCTGTGTAGTCAAGATTCAGAAGAAAGTCTAAAGTTCTACTTAGAGGACACATTCTTTGGTTGGAGCACTGAGGACAGGTTGACTAACTGTGTCATCTTTATCCTCTTTGATCATTTTATTGCAAATCAAGAGTTTGTGCAATCAGGATTCATAGTCGTTCTTTGCTGGTACCTTTTTGGACTTCTTAAACGAATTGTGATATCATTTGTTGACAAGGCTCAGGAAGAACATGATTTGGAATCTCTTTATAAGTCGTACCTAAAATTCTCGAAGACCATCTGCAGGTGCATTTCCCTTTCTGAACAAGCTTTGTCTTTATTGCTACTACTACTCTATGGTTTCATGATCTTCTCGATCTTTAATGTCACCACTTTCTTCGTGAGAGTGAACTTTTCGAGACTCCCGACATCGATGGTGATCAATCAAGTGACAGTGCTACTAGTAATGATAACCGGATTTTGCTTTTTGAGTTTCCAGGCAATTGCAGTTCACGATGCAGCGGTGAAAGTCAAAGATTCAATATGCGAAGCCGTATCTAAATCAGATTCTTTAGACTTTGAGATTAAATGCTTGTTGTTGACAATGGTAACCGAGTTTCCATCTAAAGTCTTTGTGACAGGTTGGGGACTGTTTTCACTAAAACGCAACTTTTTGAAGAGTACGACCAGTGGGATACTTACATACGCAGTTCTTTTAGCTCAGATTGGAAGAGCAGGTTCTCTTAAGTAGCTATATAACCTCCTTAAATTAACTCTTATTACATTTTTTCAAGTAATCTTTCCGAATTTTTAATTTACCAGATGCCTAAATAGAAGAACTGGGATCACGACTAGAATAATCTGCTACATTCTTTGAGTTCTTTTAGAATACTCTGAATATCAGTGTTTCAAAATAGGTACACTTCGGGAATCTGACCATGGAGAGTCTCAATTTCTTTGCATGGGCTTCGCGAGATATTATATAAGAAGCTAAAGCTCGGAGAATTCATTCCATTTGATATTTTGTGATTTGTGCAAAGCAACGTATTCGTCAGTTGCTGTCATAATATGAAACTCTCTTGCGAAAATCAATGCGGAAAAGAAAATGAGACTAGTTGCATCGAATTGAATCACACGATTTGAGAAAATGTGTGGTGACCAATAGTCTCATCCATCCCACTGATTATCATACAGTCGGACCTCTATTTAACGAACCTCTGTTTAGCGAATTTCTCTATTTTGGGAACTTTTTCTTGCGACCAAGAACATTTTGCGAATTTCTTCGTAAAATAACCTCCAAATAGCGAAGTGCATCCTCTATTTAACGAACTTTTTCTTGTATTCCAATATTTTTTTTTCTCCCTATTTCTCAAAATATTTCTAAACAATTCAAACTTATTCTTTCTTTTAACACATTTTAAGTTGATCAATGACATTGAAGCTGGAAAATGTCAAAGCGAAAGTGCTTGAGCATCAAAGAAAAAAATGTAATTCTTCATGAGGTGGATAAAGGAGTGAAAAAAAGGATATTGCTTTAAAGTTTGGTATTCCTCCAAACAGCTTATCAACCATAATAAAAAAAAATCGTGATAAGATACAAAATTATGATTCATTGAATTCTTGTTCAAAACGTTTAAAAAAATGTGTCTATGAAGATGTGGAGGAGGCAGTTTTGAAGTGGACAGTGTGAAAAATAAAAACAATACAGCAATGAATTGCGATGAAGACGAAGATGGAAATGATAATGATGCAGAAATCAACAAACCTTTGTATGATGAAATGCTAAAATTCATTAATTTTAATATAAAATTAGTTTTTTAAAATTGAAAATATAGTGTATTCCCGGACAATGTTGTGTTTTATTCTTGTTTTCCTTGCAGATTTCTTTTTGATGGGTAAAATATAGAAAACAAATAGATATTAATTTACAAAATAAAGGTATGATTAATTACTTTTTTAATAATATTTAGTGTTCATGAATTTAAAATCTGTTTGGTGTAGTTTAAAGTACTTTAAAAGGTGGATCTCTATTTAACGAATTTTCCATATAACGAACTTTTTTTCGGGATTTAGCGACTTCGTTAAATAGAGGTCCGACTGTATTTACTAAAATTTGTTCAATTAACTATTATTTGAAGTAAAATGTGCTACAAAAATTATTGACTATATAAGAAAAAAGTATTTATGGAAATATTACACAGACGGTCATGGAAAAATCTGGATTCAGCAAGAGTGCAGAGAATCAAATGTTTTTGTGAACCACTACTATATATTTTTGTTCCCTTGTTTCTTAAAATGCTACGAAGCAGTATATACTTGATTATATTTTTACATGATGTTAAAAAAGTGGCCGCATAATTTCATTTTTTTTTTTTTTGCTGATGATTTTTGGTTTGGCTTTGCCGTCTCTTTTTGTTGTTATCACGTTGCTAAGGAACTCAATAAGGAATTTAATTTATTAGTGATATGATTATACGCAAATATCATCTATAGGAACAGAGGCTTTACAAAATGCATTTTGCTTTTGTTATTTCTGATTCCCTACGGACAATTACAGTCTCTAATTTTAACACAATTATTTTTTGATGAATTTCACTCTGTAGTTTCAAAAGCAGATTAATGTTTTTTTTTACGAATAGCATTTTGAGGGCTGAGGAAAACGGATGTTTTATTTCAATATTTTAAAATTTTAAAGTTACATTTTCTCATTTTCAAAATTACCACGAGGAATGTAATGAATAAATATTTCTTTCCTCACTTTGACTTATTAACTTGTTACATTGAATATTTTACAAGAAAAACAAAAATATATTTAATATCTCGCAAATTTTCCTTGTTAAGTTTCTAAAAGACTGTTGCTATTATAATTATTTTATTCGTAGTGCAATTACTTTAAGTAATCCCTTTCTCTTTAAGTTATAAATATTTTCATGATTTATTACTTTTATAGTAAATTCTTTTTAATAATGCATATCTCTTTTCAAGCAGTTCTTGTAGCTTCTACGCTTTGATTTCATGATTTTTTCGATATTCAAAGCCGCGACTTATTTGATGTGTGGTACTCATTTTCTAAAATTTCTATAGTTTTCTGACTGATGATGTCCGTGCTTTTATGGGTCATAACTTGATTATGTTATTTAACTTTCTAAGCAGATACTGTAAATGTAGTAGCACTGAAAGTCAGAAATGCAATCTATGATGTTGTGACTGAAATGAATTCTTTCCACTGTGAAATGAAATGTTTGCCTTTTTTGTATTAGTATCAGACTTGCCTTCGCAAGTACTATTAACAAATCTTTTCAAATGTTGTTTCTTAATGTAAATGACAAGTCATATAATTTTTTATTTAGTACTTTCGACTCATGCTAGAAAACAATTTTTTCGTCTCTTCACTACAATTGCGTAGTCTCATGAATTTACTTAAATCGTAGGACAACAACAGGGAAAAAACACTCTCTGCTTTAATCAATTCACGGTTGTTTTATTGCATGAAAAGTTAAATTATGAATAAAATAAATAATGTACTTACGTCAAATATACGTTTCCGGTCTTCGCTAATAAGAGTGTTATAAATTTAAATGCATCACCATTATCTTCAAAACTGAAAAGTATATTGTTACAAAAAAATCGTTCTGTGGGTGTATGGTGTAAACAATCCAACACGCAGGATAATGGAAAATGAAGGTTTATTCACAAATATGCAGAACAACATGTAGCACAGGTAACAGGAAACAATAGATCTTGCACAGATTAGCAACGAAAACAGACAATTATTCACAGGTGAAAACAATTGAGTACTTTGAGAGTCAGCAACACAAACAGTCAGCAAATCACTAATAACGGTAATAACAGCTCTTTCAATAGAGCTCAGCTCACCAGTTTTCTAGCTGGCGCTGCAGATGAAACTCCAAATTTATTCCAGTCGATCAACACACACACACTCCCTGATCCAACACCGGCCCTTATATATTCTCCCCGACAGGCTGTGACGTCACATCGAGTTTTCTCGTGCATTCAAGCGTATTTTCTTTCCTAATAGAGATATCGAGAAGATGGCAGCATTTTCTGGTTTCATAGATTTGTCGCCAAGGTCAGGAGTCGAGGTCTGGCTGCTGCCAGTCATCCCATACTTACAACTGCAAAACTCTCTTCCCAACCATAAGACTAACATTGCTGGGAAGCGACTTTCCATGTTCGTAACAGTATATTTGCTTACGTGATTATTTTGGCAAACTGCTACATAATGTTCTCATTTGTGTTTACCCTCGTAACAATTATTATCATTAATTACGATATTCATTCCTATTAATACTATTATTAATTGTTAAAGAATTATTAAAGTGTCAATTCTTATATACCGTTATTAATATGTTATTGATTCTTCCACTTAAAGAACAGCATTATTGAAGAAAATCAACAAATTTTGATGTTTAAGCATACCAAACTTATACATGTTTGGTGATGCTCTATTTTCATATATATTATAAATTTGAATTCTCATGTTTATGAATTTAGTTTTCATCAGTTCTTTTTACTTATTTTATCGGTAAATATAACTCATTTTTTTAATTTTAAATTTTACGGCTCCATTCTGAACTTTATTTTCGACTTTCAGTATTAATTTAAATGTATTCCTAATTCTGAATTTTGTATGTTGATTATTACCATTTATGATTTTGTGAATATTATTTCGAAATTCAGCATTTTGAGCAGAATTAAACTGTATTTAAAATAAGATAAATTAAATGTTCTAAAAATACTTTTCGAATTCTGTCAGTTGTAAAATAATCTGGGAAGAATAGCATGAACGACAATTTTGTTTTCATCAGATGAAAATATTCTTTTGAAAGATTTTAATTCCATGCTTTATTTTCACGTGTATGATAAATTTGAATTCTCATTTTTATGAATTTAGTTTCCATCAGTTCTTTTTACTTATTTTATCGGTTAATATAACTTAGTTTTTATTTAAAAAATTACGGCTCTATTCTGAACATTATTTTCGACTTTCAGTATAAATTTAAATGTATTACTAATTCTGAATTTGTATGTTGATTACTACCGTTTATGATTTTGTAAATATTATTTCGAAACTCAGTATTTTGGGCAGAATGAATTAAACTGCAGTTAAAATAAGATAAATTAATAAAAATAAAATGTCTTTCCAATTCTGCTAGTTGTAAAAAAATCTGGGAAGAACAGCATGAACGACAATTTTGTTTCCATCAGTTGATAAAATTCTTTTCAAAATTTTTAAATCCATGATGCTTGGTATAGTTTCTGAAGGTTTTTGATACTTTCTAAATCTAAATGTAGAAAAAGAATTTTTGTTTCCCTGAAAAATTTTATTTCATCGAACATTCGAAGATAAATTAATATGTTTCTGTCGAATACTATATGCCTGTTTTTTTTATTAGAGTTTAGAAATATATTCCTCTGTTTATAGAAATAAGGGTAAAATGAAATTCAGTTAAAAGGTATTTAAAAAAGCAAAATTAAAATTACATAAAAAAGTAGCCTTTTGAAATACTTTAAATCATCTACGGTATACGGTAATACTTTCATTTTTTATGCCATCTTTCTTTTCTTGGGTTCAGCATTATGAAAAATTGTAAGAAATATGTAGAACATATATATATATATATATCGTGTTTCTTAAAATATCGCAGTTCGTCTCCAAGCTTACATAAACTTAATTTGATCGAAATTTGAGCCTTGAAGCTTATTTATTTGATTTTTTAAGTGTGAAATCAATGACTAAAGTTTTTAATTCAACAGCAATGGATAAGGAAATGCATTTTTTTTTACCTTCAAAGTCGCACTTAAAAATTCGAGACTTTCTGATGATCACATATTTTAAATTAAAATCAAATGCCATTCGCTAAAAAACCTTTTTGTATCTATAGAATGGAATGTTATTTTAACTAAACTGAACTAACCTCCAAAATGCTTCAAGATTCAGATATGACGGCCCGTGAGTTCCATTCTTACAGGATGATTTTAAAGTTATCTTTTGTAGTTATTCTCTCCTTAGGCTTAATTTTCAAATTAAGCAGCTATTATTTGATAGATTTAACAAAAGCAAGGAGTCAAACCAATCGAGTTTTATTTTGAAAATGAATTTATTTATTTTATTCGTTCTAAGATATTTTAAAACAAGCTATAAAAGAATATGTGCAGCTGACTATATTACAGCGGTGATTGTCTGCAGCTTAATTTGAGCTTCTTGTGTACAGGGTTCGTGGCTGATTTACCTAGAACAAGAACAGAATATTCAGCGCATGTAGACAAGTATGGAAGGGGTTGCAACAGTTACTGTACGTTCAATTTGATTGTAGCAAAATAAAGTGTCGATTTTTTTTCAAAGTCAAGTTAAATCGCTAAGATGCATTTGAAAGTTTCTACGTTTCTATTTATTTAATCTGAAATGAAAGGGGAAGAAGCTAGTCAGAGTAAAATTAATCTATCTTCAAAACTACACAAGGGCTAACGTACCATCCTATATGGTTAAGCTTAATCATTGTTCCTCTTTCGAAAAAGCTAAAACTCTTCGATACGAGAATACCTATATGGCACTATTGTGTCAAGAAGGTATTCTTGTTATTATTTGAATATGTCAAGAGTGGAATTAATTTAAACAGAGATTCTTGATGCTGATAATCGGAACTGAAAAGCAATTACATGAAAATTCACTGAATCCAAATTCTAATAAAATTCTATTCCAAAATGACGAAAAATAAGCACCATTTACGATATAAATTTAAACAGGCTTAGTTTTTTAAAAATTGCGTACCTGAAAAATTCCTACTTCTGATTGAAAAGTTTACGTTCTGCACGGAATTACCTTTATTTAAAGAAAATGAAATAGAATAATAAAACTACTTCTGTATTAATCCATAATTCTTATATCATACAGTTTAAGAAAAAGTTTTAGTTTAGTTTAGAAAAATACTGATATTAAATGGCAATACAAAAAGTATTCCCATATTGTGTGAACCAAGTGAAAACATCATGTTATTAAAAAACATTATAATTACAAGAAATACCGCTTTTGTATGTAAAAAGCAACAACTGTTTTGGCATTTCGTGTACTTAAATAAAAAAATAAATAATCCAAACATAGATCATCAACAATATCTTCGAGGAATAAGGATAAAAAATCTTAAAAGAAAGAAAATTTAACTTTTGATACTTTTTCTTTGACCCACACAAAAGAGAGAAATAATCTTATGCATTTACTTAATTTATTCTAATTCAAACGAGTAGATACCGCTGACTAATTTATATTTTATGGAGCCCTTACCTTGTTGTTCCATGTCCCCATGGACTTTAAACTGGACTGTCTGCAAACAAAACTGTTCTTAGCCTAAGCTAATCTACTCTAAGCGTAGCATGGAAAAAAGAAAGATATAAGCCGTAGAACTGAAACATAACACTTGAAAAAGTGTTCTTATAGAAAGAATTCTAAAAATTATAGGGTATAGAAAAATGAGATATGTAAGCAAACAACGGAGGCATAAAACTTGCTCAAATGTTCTTGGGTAAAATAGTCTAGTCTATCTAAATTCTAAGTCAAAAGTGTAGGCAAAGAGATATATATGCCATTAAACTAAAACAAAACACTTGAACAACTATTCTTGCGCAAAGAAGTCTAGCCAATACATAGTGAGGTGAGATACAGAAATATAAAATAGAAATGTAAAACCAGATCAAATCTCTGTACTATTTCGGACATTTCAGTGTATTTGTCTGTTGGGGTGGGTGTGAAATAGAACAAACTCAGTACAAGTTAACAACGAGTAATCCGTAAGTGAACAGAAATCCGAAAGCGGACAAGAGAAAGCTCCTTTTGAGATCGAACATTCCGCAGGCGGATAAATGAATGACATGTCTGGCCTCGATTCTCTCTAGAAGAAAAAGGGTTCTCTTGCCACAGAAAGTTCTCAAGTTGTGCTGGCTGATGAGATTCGTCAACTTCTGGGATGTCATTCGAATCTCGTGCAGCTGTTCCGAGATTCTGGAACTCAGGAGAGTGAGTGATATCAAGATAGACAATCCTGTGCAGGTGTTTGCAATCAATTCCACCATGTAATAAGGTTCTACATATTCTCTCAAAATGTTATACATAGTTAAGTATAGATGTAAGAAGCTACTCAGAAAAATGAAAAACAATGGCGTTGACAGCGTGGTCTTTAATAGACGCACGGTATCAAATATGAGATCGTAATCCTTCAGTAAAGCAGTGATTTTGATCGGAAAGTCGTAGAGTTTCATGCTTTTCAGGTTCAAGTTAAACTGATGAAGCAGAATCCCACAACGGTTTATAATCAGGCACATAGACAAAGCAATAATACATGGGTATTCTATGAATACCACATAATACGTATAGGAACCAAAGAAACATACAAAAATTTGGCCGGATTCGGTAGTTACTTCAAATCCGTAAGTGAATAATTCAGCAACTTCATGAAGGGATAGGATTGTGTAAAGAGTAGCAAGAAGCACCGGTAAAATGATGATCAACAATAAAATTAAATACGAAAATCTGATGCGCTTTTCTTCAATGCGATGCTCCAGTTGAAATTTCTTTTGGTTCAAAGCGGCTACAAGGCGACGAATGTTTCTCTTCTGGTACACCAGAGAGCATCGGAGAAGGAATGATAGAACGTTGGCAAACACGTAAGCCAAAGTGCTCTTAAAGTCCATATATTTGATCGTTGCTTCGATTGCTATAGACAGAAAGTAAAGGCAGAACAGACAAAACGCAGGAACCGAATAATAAGAAAAATACTTCAGGCAGTTTTTCACAATTCTGTTGTGCGTGTTATTTAGTTTAATTATTACCCAGAAAGGAACATCGAGTACTATGAAGTTCTTCAATAATCTGTGCATAATGCCTCTTCATGGGTCAAATTACCTTGTAACTATACATTTTAAAATATTGATTTTGCCGCGCATAATTTCTTCTTCATATCAATGATCTTTTTCAGTTTATTTAAAGTAGCCGATCAACTTGTTCAACAATTTCTTCAGTAGTCTAAGTATGATGGCCTTACACAGGTCAAAATACACTGTAAATGAACAGTACATTTAAATGTATCGATTTTACTGCACTTTAATTCTTCAGTATATCTCTGATTGTGCTTCCAGTTCATTAACAGTGGCAGATAGTTTTGTATTAAATGCGCCAAAAATAAATAAAGGTTTTCTTTCAAAACAGCAACGTTCGTGGTGATGATCACAGAGAAATTGGCTAATTAAAGAAAAATTCAATGTATTCACATTTAAAATTCATTTGTAATTATAACGTTTATATAGCTTTGTTTATCTTCGTTAACTGAAGCTTCATAAGCAAAGACCATATTCAAAAAAATCACTTGAAAAAAATACCTTATTTACAGAAGTCGATGGCACGAAAACATGACACAGAAACATTATTTAGTCACCTAGGAATCCCAGATATAATTTTCTTTAGAAGTTCCATTCGAACACTACAGCTCCTTTTTACGAACGGAGAATTTTCCTTGCAAAGTAAACAAAACAGATTGCGACACGAGTATTTTAATACGCCTTGGGAAAATATCCATGAAAGAGGACAAATTCGCCTCAAAGTGACATTTTCAGATAACTTTTTCGTCTCCAGGTTCTTCCTTGTTTACCACAAAGACATGATTGAATTTATTCACGTAACTTCTTAGAAAGAAACAGAGTCAGGGAAACTTCACGATACGTTAGGCCAGTTGATGATTGTTTGATATTGCCCCATCCAAACAATTCCGTTGGTATACGATAAAAGAAAAATTGCTCAAACGGAAAGCAAATATTTATTATTAATTATAAACACGAAAACGAGAGGGCATTTTTACATTAAATTGTTGTTTCAGAAATTAGGTTATCCTAAAATTATCTTCATTTAATATGAATACATAAGAGAAAAACACATTAAGGAATTCATCATGTAACTTTAAAAATAGTTCTTTTAATTTCTAAATCAAAAGACCTTTTCAAAGCATTGCGAACGGGAAATGTTTTGGCAATAATTTGTCATGATGAAGTTTGTGTTTGATTTCGCTTTAAATGGATTGAGTTGAAATATCCATCAAGCTCCGGCATTGTAAACTTTAGAACAAATATAAAGGGGGACATTTGATTGCATTTGCGTAGAAAATATTTACGTTTTGTGAGTTAATTGTTTTTGCCTAAATTTGATAAAATAAAAATTTTATTTGTATTAAAAGTTGTGTGTATCAAATTATGCTCTGAAACACCCTTAGGCATTGTCATATTATAAAAAAAATCTTTTTTCATTTTTCCCAATACCTGTTCTTTTACGTATTGAAAAAGTAATGCTTGAATGTATAAATGAAACATACGTCACGCTACCTTCGCCACACCCAGTTCCGGCACGAACAAAAGCGGGGCCTGGTGCAAAGTTGATTTGCGGGGCCTTGAAACTGATTTCGTGAAACAAAATATTTTATTGCATTAGGATTTTATGATTAGAATTGTTTTCACGGATGACATACGGTATAATTTGAGTTTCGCGATTTAGATTTTTCAATAACTGTTAACTATACATTTCTTCAGTTTGTTGGACATTTTCGGTTTTTAAAAATTCTGCAAGGGAGTTCCTCCTGTTTTCAGCAATTTTCTTTCTTTTTCTATGTTTTTCTTAAATTTATCAGATCCACACATGTGTTTCCTACCATCATCTCTGTCTCTAGTCATGTTCCGAAATTGTCAAAAAATAATATAAAAAAATTAAGATCAATTTTTTTTGTACAGTCGACCCTCGTTATAACGACCGTCTGCTTCCCACAGCAAAAGGTCTTTATAACGAGTGGTCGCTATAGTGGATATAATTAAAAAATGTACACATGCACGCTCAGAAGTTCTGCAAAATAGCCTATTTTTAAAGAGATTCCAACTAAATACTCAAATTATTTTTTATCACTGATTTTAAAAATAAAATTTTATCAATTAAAAATATATTTCTAAAATAGATCTTAAAGTAGAAAATAAAGGAATTTTGCAAAAATATCGGGAAGAGTGTCCGCTGAATTCGGACGTTCTATTAGGTTTAGGCGACACTGGACGGTCGTTATACTGGAAATAAAATAACGTAAAGGGCATAGGGAAACACAGTTGGGAATTTTATCACTGGCCGTTATAATGGAATGGTCTTTATAATGTGTGGTTGTTATAACGAGCGTCGTCTGTAGAATGATTACAAGAAACAACAATGAAATACATTATTTAGTAATTTTCAGTAATATATTATATTAAGCATTTGTCTTCCCTTCTCATACGAATATTTTATTTATTTCTCCACCAAACGTACGATGTACTATCATCCGTTACAACGCAAGCATAATGAAACACACTGTTTTTATTTTTCTTACTCTGTTTTGGCTATGTAGTGAGATTTAAAGCTCCCCAACTTTGCCTTTGATTGGTCGACGTGAAATGTGCGTGATTTTATTCAAATGCATGTATATTCGGATTAAAATAAAAAATAGAATGCATTTTTAATTTGCAAAATCTGTCAGCTGCGCGGGGCATTTAGAAAACGTGGGGCCTAGTGCGGCCTCACTGTTTGCTCCGCCCTCCGGCCGGCCATGGCCACTCCTTTCACTGGAATAATGATGGTTTGTGTCAGAATGAACTCATTAATACCCAAGTCACATTTGTTCAATAATATTTTGTATACTAATATTAAATGTAATGAAATCAAATTTTGAAGAAAATATTTAAACTTTGGAATCTAGTTTTTTAACCTAAATTCGATTAAGTTTAAATTTTATTTGTATTACAAAACTCTCTGTATAAACTTATGCTTTGCAAATTCCTTCTATTTATATTTTCCAATAACTATTCTTGTTCTTTCATATTTTGAAAAAAGTTATGTATAAATGCACGAATCAAATGCACGGCACTTTTTCCTCGCTAAGCCTTTAACTGGAATAATGATGGGTTTTTTTCAAAAATGATTTCTTTTCTTTTACATATTGAAAAAAATAATATATGAATGAATTAATCAAATGAACAACACGCTATCTCCGCTACATTCTCAACTTGAATAATGATGGCTCGTAGTCCAATTAACTTTAGGTCATCAAAGAACTCCCTTTAGTGTTCGTACATAACCACCTATATTTCCGCATGCAAATGCGATATGTTGTGAAATGACCGGCCTACCCTTGAAGTTCTTCGTACCCTTTCGAATCACCCGTATTTTCATTAATAATTCTCGTTGGATGGTTTAATTTGCTGCGTTCTTTATATACTTATTTATTTATATTATATAGTTTATAAAAATTTTTCTTTATGTTCTCCCTTTAAAATACACTGCCAAACATTTCATTCCATTAATACTTCATGGTCGATCATTCAACAATACCTTTCGTTTCAATGAATTAGTGTCGACCCAACAGACTTTTGGTGCGATTCATTTAGTTAGATAATTTGTCCGTTTTCAAGCTAAAAGAGAGCTATCTTTTGAGAACGCAGTAATTTGAATTGTGGTCAGATGTCGAGGCTAGTCCGCCCAGCATCCCACTGAAGAAACTCCCACGCCACACCAACAGGAGGACATCTGACATTCGAAGGCAGACTTAATATGCACCAGACCCGCATACCCGGCGGATCTTCTTTGAAGTCAGGTCCCGCGATATTCCAGTTCCGAAACCGACATCTTAACATCAGGCTACGCAAGCATTTGGTGAATCAATAAAGTAATGATACGGAAATGATTTCACATAAAGCTTCATTAACTTCTTTTGCTTGTCCAGTGATTAATCTATTACACGCTTTCACCTGATATTTATTCTTTGCACTTAACATTCATATAAGTATTCAAGATATTGTAAAGATGGTACAATTTATGCGCTTTTCGATTCTTGCAGAAGAACTCTGTGAAAATAGTTTTAGTCTTTAACCCTTTATCTGCGGGTGTGGTTTATAAAACACATGCTTAAATTATAGCCAGACGCGGTGTGGTTTATAAACCACATACTTAAATTGTAGCCAGTGGCGGGTTTGGTTTATATATCACATACTTAAATTACAGCCAGACGCGGGTATGGTTTATATACCACATACTTAAATTATAGTCAGACGCGGGTGTGGTTTATAACCCACATGTTGCGTTTATGGCTTATGTACCACTAAATTATAAAAATGATTTTCACATATAAATAAAATGGAATAAAACCTTTTTTTTTCTTTTACTAAGTTATAAAAATGTTTTTTAACTAAAATAAAACCATAAATTCATATAGTTAATTACAAAATGAATTCTTAGTTATGGAGTTATTTCTGATTCGCCACTGTATAACAATAAATGTATCACAAATATATATCTTTTTTTGCATTAAGCGCGAGCAGCTGTACTAAAATTACCCGCAGTTAAAGGGTTAATTGACCGTTCAAGGCGAAGCGAAATGCTCGACCATTCAGCATTTCGTATGTCTGTAAATTTGTTGCACAGGCACGACTACATGCATTGTTCGATTTTTGAATTTGGCAGGAATGTACATTGAATTATTTAAAACCGATGCATTTGTAAGGATTTTTATTTTTTAATTCCATTTCAAGATGGTGGCCGTTTTAATGGTTCCGTTCTGTGTAATGTTTAACATTTTTCAACGATTCTAGTCAAATGGTCCATGCTTTAAAAATTTGAAGATACTTCCACTCTCGACCATAAAATATTCTTCAGTTTTGTCCCAGCGCATTTTTGCGTAACTTTAATAGTTTACCGGCAAATGAAGAATAAATTTTAGAAATAATGTTATATAAGTTTGTTACTGACCTACCGAGAGTGAGAGAGAGTATGACCTCCACCCTCCTAAACCCCTCCAGGCTGTGCAATGACAACACTGGTTTAGTTTAGTTTAGTTTGATTATATTAACGTCAATTTTTAAAGCAATGCGAGAGTTACTTAGTAACAGATCTCGTCATTTGAACCGTTGTCAGGAAACGAAGACGCACCTTATCTCGCGTCCCCTCTCGGAATTTCTGTCCCACGCCAGCGGGAGGATGTTTGGCTCACTATGTCTGATTTAACGTGGAACAGTCCCACATACATGACAGATCTTCAGTGAAATTGAGCTTTGAATCTGGAACCCTCCGGCCTCGAAACTGGCTCTAATGACCACATTGGATAAACCTTTAAAGACTGTGATGAAAGCAGATCTTAGGGTTTTTATTTATTAATTTATTTTTTGGACGCAAGGTCTAATGTTTACATAGCTATTAGTAGAGTTCTAACTTCCGAAACGAAAGTTATTGGTACAGCGCTGACTGATTATGGTCTGCGGTGGCCTAATGGTAAGATCTCGGCCTTAACCATCTGACTACTAAGAGTTCTTAAAATCTCAGTACAGTTGTATACGAAGGTTTGCTTACTAATGGATCTGTGGAATGGATTCGTCCGCCCCGTTCCCCTCACTAAGAGTGGTGGGAGATATGAATGGCAGAACTTTCATCTCTCCCCTAAAGGTCCCTTTAAAGACCACTCGCCCAACTGCCTTCTCCCCCCTTTCGGAACAGCTACCGGTCGAAATCCGCCCCACTAGCATAGAAGTTGCGTGGCCGGTTACGGCCGGCTTAGGAGTCAGAGTGATAAAGGCCGAAAGGTTTCATGTTCGCAACCCGATTCCATTGAAAATCCGTCGTGTATTGGGCCTGTTGCATGTTAAATCATACGTAGGGGGCAAAACGTCCTTTCGTTGGTGTGGTGCGGAAGTTTGGAAAGGGGCTGACCTCTCAGGTGTAGTCCACGTCATCTGACTGGGGTTCAAAATTTCGAGCCCCTCCCCAAATAGCCCTTCTGTTACTTCAAAATGGGACGTTAATATAACTAAGCTAAAGCTAATTGATTATGCTTTTCAGTTTATATACTACAAAGCGGATATATGTTATTCACATATCTATTTAACTTGAATTGTTTCTAAAGGTGGTTTTTGCGATCGATTTTTCGCTTATTTCCTGATGTTCTAGACTTTGGAAATTTTACATTTGCGAAATTGAAAACTTGTATACACTCGTTAATTTATAATATTTTCAGTACTTACTTTAAATAAAATTTAATATTTTCTGTACGTAACAATAAATTTATTAATTTGAATAAATTATGCTTATCTGACGTACCAGGAGAGCTACCGGACAGTTGATTTGAGAAAGAATTAAATTTAAGATTCCGTCCTTTTTATAATAATGTATAAAAATTAAAGACTAAAAAGGAGAAAATAATGGAAAAAAACAACTTCTTTTCAGAAGACTAATAAAAGTGCATTTTTAAAGACTGCTTTTATTTTTCTAGTTATATTTCTGCAATGCACGTGCTCGATTTTCATCGAATATGTAGTTAATAATGTAGTTAAATTAATTTCTTTGTAATTTTCTTTCTTTGGTGTGTTTTAAAATGCTGGAATATAAATAAAATAAAGATTAGATAAAACTGAACACATCTGATTATTTTAGTGGATGTTATTCTGAACCCTATTCTTCTGGAAATGATATTAACATTATCTACTTTCAATTGTTTTTTGGAAAACTGTTACTCGCGACCGCATTGTTTTGAATGTGAATTGCGGTTAGTGTTTCTTTTGTCAATTGTCCTGTGTATACGGTGCCATTTTCGTGATGTAGGATTATAATGTAAAATTCATCGCATTATGTTGCATGTAGTAATTTAAGCTAGCAGATTTACTCGACATGCAAGAGTCAGCAAGGACAATTATTGAGGTAAGTGTCGAAATATACCAATTTTGTTGATTAAAAATCATTCTAAATTACATTGAATTGATGCCTTTTGATCAAAAGTTTCTTTCAAATCCAGTGTGATATTTTAACCTTCGATCAGGCGCAATACCCAGATAGCATGCACATTTGCAGCAAGTGGGATTTTTTCTAGATATTATCTTGTCATAACAAATTTGATGCGACAAGTTTGCAGCGAAATTCCTGCAAAGTAGCGCAGCATAATCAACCAACCCACTTACAAAACAAGTTTGCTGTCAAGTTCATACGACATACACACACCATGATTGCAAAAGAAGTTTGCTGCGAAGTTGATACGGCACATTTGTACGCCACGACCTGGATACAGTTGTATATATCTGGTTTTGATTCTTTGTCTCTGTTTTATAAAAACATCTGATTTTGAATAACATCTCCTAGGCCATTCTTCTTTTTATTAATTCAATAAATCAATGATAATTTGAAAAAAAAACTAACTAGGTCTTTCTATAAAAAAATATTACTTTTGAAAAATTCTCCATCCCAACGTTTACTAAATATAGAACTCGCACTTTAAAGAAAACTATATCGCTTTTTTCTTAATATTGAAATTTTAACGTTCATAAACAAATTTAAAATTCAACCCCCAAAACAGTCGTTGTTTGTTCAAAAATAATAACTTACTTTATGTCCCATATTTTTAAAAGTAATTACTTTTGAACCCTAATGCCATAATTTATTCCATTAAAAAAACGTTTTTATTAGCGAAAATCGCATTCTCTTTGGCTTCAAATCATATACTCAAAATTATAAAAAAAATTATTAAATCAAGAAGACAATTAAAAATAACTTGAAGCTTGTGTATAATAACCCTCGCTATCTTCACCGAGCGAGGATTCGCTGGTCTAGTGGTTAAGGCGACACTTTGGTAACTGAGATTTCCAGGGTTCGTTTGAGGTTCTCTCTTTTTTCTACTTATTTGCAATGAACTTGACGTGGCAAGTTTGCTGCAATTTCAAACAATGGTGACTTCGTCGCTTCTGAAAACGTGTTTCAAACTTGTTATGAACTTGCTCTCTTGCCGTGTCAAACTAGTTGCAAGCTTGCAGATTTGCAGAGAAAGACTGCTGCAAGTTTGCTGCAAGTTAAAATTGCTAACTGGGTACATATGCTAACAGGTTCGGGTGCTACTCATGTGAGAGATTAAAAGTCTAATTTTCGCTTAGGTTTAAGGAAAAATTTATCAAACTGAACTATTCAGTAATACAAAGCTATATTTGCGTTTTTAAATAACGTTTTTGTATTTCTTTGCAACTTCAACTAATAAAATGAGGAGGGAGTTGTCGTTTGTATTCCCGTAAGGTTCCTTAGCACTGACAACTATTGTTGTTGAGAGCCTGTAATAATTCGACATCTTTGAAACAATATATTGGAAATAACGGTAATATCCTTGAATTAGGGGCTGGGATACAGGTATACGAACTTTTGCATGTATATAAAAAGAAGTATTGAGAAAAATTTGGGGAATCAAAAATACAACCGTAATCGGGCGCAACTCTTCTGACAGATTAATGTGCCCCCCACGTACATCAAAAGAGCACTAGAGAAAAAAAACACGATATCCTAGTCTTATTTGTAGGGATGGAGGAATCTACTAGAGGTCCCATACCTTTCTTACAAAACCAGCACTTTGACACAAGAAAATATGGGTGTTTCATCTCATAGATTGGACGTGCCCGACGGAAATTTAAATATCTTTTACTTAAACTTAATTTTTTCGATTAGAAGCTATAAAAAATTGTTCAGACATCCGATGGAAAAGCACAGTGGAAATGTTCTTTCCTCCACTTTCTTGTGCGCTTAGAAAATATGGTGCGATTCGTTTCAAGGTTCTTAGTATTGTGAAAAAAAGTGAGTATGCGCTTGCATTTCTACCATTTAACTCTTTAATTCCGAGGGGACTTTTTTCTTCTAGCCTCTTTAAAACCGGACCTTTTTGGGTGGATACCACATGAATTGGACTCTCCCAACATGGGTGGTCATTTACCCCACCCCCTGCTGTAACCTTCCCTTAAGGCGCTCGGAAACGGGCTGTGGTTGGCAAGGATAATTGGACCTCCTATCGCGCTTATCTCATAAGCGATCTCACAACCTCACCTCCCCTCAAAAGAACCCAACCGCCTCAAACCGGCCTTCGTCGCTGTTAAGACGAAATTTTTAGACCGCCCGGGACCGCCCTTCTCGGTATCAGAGGGTTAACCTACTGCGCCCGAAATGTGGTACATTCTAAAAAAATCTAAATTCTAATTTCTATTTTTTTTCTAAGATTTGCTTCATTACAAATTTGATGAATTTAAAAATTTCGATGTCAACAACATACACCAAATTTCATTTGCGTCACTTGTTACGATTGTGAGTTACTGCAATCATAGGTTGGGGAAACTCGGGTAAGATGGGGATCTTCTGAGACCTACGGGGTCCCAAAACCCCTTGCTGGACGGAGGAAGGCGTCACCGTCGGAAGTTTTGGACGGATGGGAGTATTTTAGGGGAGTAAATAATATAAAACAAAAGTAAAAAAAGAAAGAGTATAAATAAGATTGGATAAATTGGATTTTTATTAAGGATTTTTTTGCCTCTTTATGTTTTCAAAATGTTTCTTGTATTGAGGTTAGACAAAATTCAAGCCACAAAGGAATACTTTTGATTTATAATCTTACCCTTGACAGAAAATTTTGTCCATTTTTAGGACTTCAATGGCGAGTGGCCTTTGAGAAAGTTCGTCATTTAAGTTCTCATTCATTCCTTGCAATTTGAACATTTTTCTTTTACATTCTAAATTATATTTTTAGGTTTTCTTAATATTAATCTTTGTAAGTTTCTGTTGATGCAATCATTTGATGCTGTTGCTTTGAGCACGCAAAAAGGTGTATTGTTATCGTTATTGTTTAAATCTTTGTTTCTTATTTACACTCTTTATTTTTTTCTTTTGTTTTATATTTATATTATTTGTTTCTGTATTATATTAGAAATAGCTGCATATGCGCCTTACTATATAATACAAGAGTTTTAGTTAATTTATGACTAATTAATTTAATTAATTTATTGTTAATATCTTTGTTAAATTTTGTTAATTATAACTGTTAGGGAAGTAAAGTAGTTCTCGAGACCACCCAGGCAAATGTTCTCGGTGTGGTTCCTGGTCCTCTGACAGTTAGAGATATGCGATTTTGTCAAATCATTCCGTCGGAGCGTGGCGAAAGAGGGAAGAATGGATAGTTACTTACTAAATGAAATTATATTTATCAGAAGAAGAAAAAAATAAATCCAATTTATATTTTCTATATATTTTATTACGATTTCTATAAAGAAGCGAATATATTAGAAAAATATTGAATGTATAAAATGAAGAACATTTGAGCTATAGATAGTAATAATTTTTCTCACCAGGAAGGCGTTTTTTTTTGTTTTAAATGTGTTTTAACTGCTAAACAGAAGAATTTTTTAAAGACCCCATAATTGCACGGAGATTCTTTTTGTGTTATCTTTACTACATTAACTTCTCAAAAAATTAAATTCACATGAGGGAAGGGGGAGAGAGAGGTTACGATCTTTGTCCTTTTATATTGTCGCAGCGAATTTTAAAATTAGAGATTTATTTTTAAATATTAAATTATTAATGTATTACGTTACAAAAATAATAATTTTTAAGAATAAAATTTTAAACTTTTCAACAACGGTGTTCACAGTTTTGAGAGCCACATTTAACTGTGCCTCACATATACACAAACGAGGTTAATTTGTCACGAAGTTCGTATAATACATGGCTTAAACGTTTTACAATATAAATAAGAACAAAAACAGCCGACTTCTTTTCTTAATATTTAAAAATAATCTTTTAATTTGAAGATATTGTTTGTCAAAATATATTTTCTAATTAATCGAATTACTTAATAATTTTTATGCGCTGTAAGTGCGTTTCTTTTCACGACATATTTGAAAAAATAAAATTAATCCATTTCAATAAAAATAAGCTGTTAATTAAGGTGTTAGGATTGTGCACACCTTGCATACTTGAATAAACATGAATAGCCTACCGATATTCGAAAAAGATGGTTAGGATTCTTTTTGCGATTAATTCCCTCATTCCTTTACTTTTGCAACATAAGCACCGCGTTTTTCTCTCATTGATATCTATGCAAATTTGTCTTGTCTCACCCAATTTTCTTTTAAATTCTTGATATCCACTCATTTATGCAAAAAATATTTATACAAAAATAATATGATGTGTCATTGAGATATCGATGATTAACGATTGTTTGCCGAAAAAGACTAACTGATAGGATGATACAGGAAAGCTGCTTCAGAAAGCATTGCTTATTATCTATTAACAATTCTCAGAGGAGCGTATGAGATAAAAGGTTCCTTATCTTTATAAAATGTCTGAAGTCAAAAGAAATTTTCGATTGATTAAAGCAGCCAAATTTTCCCCTGAAGTATTTGTTGTTTTGTTCTTTAGTATATTTGACCTCCCAATAAGTGTATCACCACTGAGAAGATCCACTTACCAGAATTATGTGTCAATTGCACAAATGAATGATGACTGGTCAAAGTATAAGGATTCGCTTTCTTTTAAAATAAGCCGAATTTTACAGCCGTGCGAAAACCGAGGGAATTTTTTATGACTGAGGGAAAAAGTAATTCAAAACTTCCTTTGGAAGTATTTAGAGATTTTTATCAGTAGCAGTATCAGTATCTTTGTAGAAAGTCTGAAGTCGAAAGAAATTTTCGATTGATTAAAGCAGCCAAATTTTCCCCTGAAGTATTTGTTGTTTTGTTCTTTAGTATATTTGACCTCCCAATAAGTGTATCACCACTGAGAAGAT
>BGPR01000810.1:213914-245243 GCA_013235015.1 Araneus ventricosus | reverse complement strand
TATAAGGATTCGCTTTCTTTTAAAATAAGCCGAATTTTACAGCCGTGCGAAAACCGAGGGAATTTTTTATGACTGAGGGAAAAAGTAATTCAAAACTTCCTTTGGAAGTATTTAGAGATTTTTATCAGTAGCAGTATCAGTATCTTTGTAGAAAGTCTGAAGTCGAAAGAAATTTTCGATTGATTAAAGCAGCCAAATTTTCCCCTGAAGTATTTGTTGTTTTGTTCTTTAGTATATTTGACCTCCCAATAAGTGTATCACCACTGAGAAGATCCACTTACCAGAATTATGTGTCAATTGCACAAATGAATGATGACTGGTCAAAGTATAAGGATTCGCTTTCTTTTAAAATAAGCCGAATTTTACAGCCGTTCGAAAACTTAGGGAATTTTTTATGACTGAGGGAAAAAGTAATTCAGAACTTCCTTTGGAAGTATTTAGAGATTCTTATCAGTAGCCCGAAAAGCATATCACTCACCAGGCTTTGTCCAGTTACGGATAGTTACTCAATAGGATATTGAATGAAGGGAAAGTAATTCTGAACATTCTCTTTGCTTTTATTCAGACATTTATATCAGTATCTCGAAAGACCCTTCGTTGACAGCGTTTTGTTTAATTACTGATAGCTACTCAATAGGTAAAAAATCACCGACTTTCTCTTCCAGCTGTATACATTTCACAAAATTATTTAGGAAAATTTATTTATCAATTAATTTATTGTTTTTACTTGCATTACTGCAAGCAATTTTCGGTGTTCAAGATAAGTCAGATACCACAAAATTATCGATTTTTGCCAGCTACCGTTGTTTTCCCAATTTTTTGCATTTTCTACATTTTAGAGAAATATAGTGATCATTACTTAAGATTAAAATTAATTGGTTATCAACATAGTTAGAAGATTGCGCACTAGATTACTGACCAAGATACAAAAATACATCTAAATTTGATATATTTAATTTTAATTTTTAAAAAATTTACTGTGTCAGCAAGTGAAAAATTAGAAACCGGTGAAAAACACTTGTATGTGAAAAGAAAATAATGATAATCGTATCATATTTAAAACTTCTAATTTATTAAAATTTTCCAATGTTATGCAAATACCAAATCCGTGCTAATTAATGTAATAAAAACTTAACATAAAATAATTATTAATTTAATTAGAAAACATTGAATTTGACTCGTAAACTAGCTTGATGTGCTGCCAGAATTATACAGGAGTATATCATAGGCTCAAATAGAATTTTTCACTATGAATGTATAAATGAAATATTTGAGCTATAGATAGTAATAGTTTTTCGGCAGAATAACACCAGGATGGGGTTTTGTATGTTTTATTATGTGTTTGAATTGTAATGTGTTTAAATTTCCAAATTTGTAAGAAAATGATTGAAGAACTAACTATTTTATTTCTCATTTAGCACACTTTGTAGTAAAAGAAGTTATAGCAAATGTACGTTTATGGTTGAGTTTAATAGATTTGCTTTAACTTATATCAGCACGCAATAAATTTGTCGGCCTTGAAAAAGATATTTTTCTTGATTCTACAAGCAGTTAGAAGACAAGTTCAGCATTCAAATGAAACTGACAAAGAAAATGGTAAGACTTAAGCTTGACTGTGGACATTCAATGTCAGTCCACACTACGCGTCGCTCCAAAACGGCCGTCAATGCGAAAATCCGATGAGAATTGTCGTGGTGAGGTCGAAAGTTTGGATTTCCAACTTTCTTGAATATTCATTTGGCCTGTTGTGCCATAAAACCTGCAATGACATTGTGGCGGAGGTGAAGGGTTTTAGTTTAGTTATATTAACGTCCCGTTCCAAAGCAACACGAGGGGCATTTTGGGACGGAACTCGTAATTTTTAACCGCGGTCAGACTACGAGGACGACACCTGAACTGGCACCCTCTCCAAGTTTCCACACCACACCATCGGAAGGACATTTGACCCCAACATGCAACAAACCTAAAGCGGCACATTACCTCTAGGCTTCAGTGGACTCGCAGGATGGGGACAGTGGCTCTCACAGAAAAGAAAACCACAAACTATTGCTGGAGGAGTAGTCGCAGTAGCCCTATGGTATAGTAGTACCCATAGTTGATGATTTTGAGGTTGGCACGGTCCCACGAGTGAATGGCGTACATTAATGTTCGGGCTGAAAATTGGAATAGTGTGGAGTTCTTCTACACCACTCTCATCCATGAATGTCTAGCTTTCGAAAGACGGTCGGTGTCGTTGCCGAAATCGCCATGATCGCACCAACAATTAAATCGCCAATAGTAAAGGAAAAAGATGTTTCAGGATACCCACATTTGGCGAATATTTGCCCAAAAGGAATTCCGTTTTGGCAACCACACCGTATTTTTTCACTGAGTATGTTGAAGCAAAGTATTTTCTTTAACATCCTGAAAGCCTTTCAGAATTTATATCAATAGAGTGGAAATAGAAAACTTATTCAGGTTCGTTTTCTTTCATTGTTTCGATTATATATAACAGAACGCTTAAAATTTATGTTCAGCTCATGAATACCTAAGTTCAAACCAAATTGCACTCGTTTGTTTACATTTGGAAAGAAATATCACGTGATCAGTCCATTGCTGTAGATGTTTTCCAACGCGTTTTCCGAAAGCCGCACAAGAGAAATATTTATATAGCTGGTTTTATCCGCTTCAGGATAATCTAAAACGTAGAGATTCATCAAAATCTGGAGGTGGAGTTTTTCGACTTTTGCAAATATTTTTCTCTTTTTATAATTCGCTTACTAGGAAGTAAAAGTAGTCTTTTTTTCCACATGTATCTTTTATATGTTATTTTTTTCTTTTGTTGCCTCTTTCTCTCATGGGGCAGCGGTGACTTCGTGGCAAGGTCTCAACCTGGACCAGAGTGTTCCAAGTTGGAAACCCGATTCCAATGAAGGACTGCTGTATATGTAGGCCTACTGCAACCTAAATCATACGTAGTGGATCAAACGCCCTTTCGCTGGTGTGGCGGATAATATCGGAGAGAGGGGGGACTGCTCAGGTGACGTCCTCGTCATCTGACTGCGGTTCAAAATTATAAGGTTCGTCACAACTTAGCCCTCAGGTTGCTTTAAGATGGGATGCTAATGTAGCTAAACTAAGCTAATTTTTTTCTCTCTTTTTCTGAAATGCCTACTATAGAGTTTTGGCAAACTTTCTGCCACTGATTTATACCCCATATTGCAGTCAGCAGGGGTACTTTAACTCTTTGAGACCGACTGTCATGCGGGCGTGCCAGCTGCTTGATGCATTCTCTCCCGACTGCCACAAATATGTGCCGATTCTTGTGGCTTTTAACTACCGACTGTCATATCGGAGTGACACCAGCTTTAGTGGAATTAGGCTTAACTAGAAAAGTGTTCAAGTCCTGAGCAGCCACGCGCATTGGGAAATGTCGGCCAGAAGGAACCGCACGTTTTCCGTGGGGCCCTTGTCAAAGGCTTAACCCTCTGACCAGAATGTCGGCCATTATGATCTCAAGCTTATTTCAAGTGCACGTGTATTCAAAGGATCTTTCAGTTAGAGTGTTGATTCTAATCATCTATTGAATTCACACAATTTGTAACACAGGTTACTCACATTTATTTCGAATAAACGGATTTTCAAAACAGCATCTGCGATATCAAATTAGCTTCCGAGGAATTACGACGCATTATTCCAACTCAAAAAGTTTTACACAAATTGGATTGTAGAGAGTTTTTGCTTTTCTGTTGGGAATTGGGTAATGCTTATTTTGTTTACCTTTAACGTTTGTTGCTTTTTTTCTTGTAACTTTTGTATAAGAAAAAAATTTATATTTTTCCTATCTCTAAATTATTTTTTCTCTCTAGGAAAAAACTTGACACTTATTTGATTTTACCGTTAGATTTGGACTATCAAAAGAAAAGCAATCAAAATGGTATGTAACAAATACATTAAATATATTTAATGTGCTTTTTCCGGTCAATAGAATAATTTGTTTTAAAATTTCTACAAAAATACTATTTAATTTCTTACGAAATTTTAAATTTATATAGTTAGAGTGGTTTTTATAAATGGAATTTGAACTCAACATTTAATCCTTAGAAAATAGGCATTTCACAGATTAACTTTTCAGAAACATTTTATATTTCTTAGTTTCTAAATGAAAATGAATATTTTGATGAATTTCGAATTCCAACGAATCAAAACATTCTGAACATTAAAAAACGCAGAATTCTTGATAATTCACCTTATATCACTGTTTTTTCATATTGTGCTCTCATTTGCTGCACACACTTGAAAGAGTTATAAATTTTATGTTTTGTCCGAGAGCGAGCTTATAAGAAACATTTTTCAACTAGAGCATTTATTTCTGTTTAATACCATACAAAATTTGAAATTAAACACTTGAAAAACATTAAAATACGTTTAGTATCTTGACAGAAACACCAAGATGCGATAGACAAACCCCTGCTTCGTAAACCTGTCTACGAAACTAGTCCTTTCTTATAAAGACTTTTCTGTAATGTGTAAATATAATTTCCCATCTTTTAGCAATAAGTTAACACTTAAGTAGGATTTTATTAGAAAAATTTGTGGGAAACTATTTTTAGGAAACTGATATTCATAAAGGTGAATTTGATTTACAAAACGTTGAATTTGATTTGGAGAGTATGATAACCGCGAAAGTTTACTTTATCCTACAAAACAGTCAATCAAAAGTTTTGTTAGCTTTACAGGAAATTTAAAATTATAATTTAATAATTAAATTATGATTATTATCACTTTATAATAAAGCTTGAGAATTTTTGTAGCTTGAAAGACTAAAAAAAACTGCTTGAAAAATTTTAATGATAAATTTATCATTTTGCAAAGCTTCATTCCTTCCATTCAAGGTAACAGTATCAGTTAACTCTAATATCAGAAATGTACTCAATGTTTGGAATTGCTTTTTTTGTAACCTTGATAAACTGATTCATGTTATTATCTTCTCTAGATCATCGCATACACACCTTCTCAATAGATAAATGGTTTGTTATCAGAAGGATACTCGAAAGAAAAAGAATCGAAAATGTTTGATTGTATTATACACAAATACTATATCCATATAAATTTTTTTTTAAAAATGTAGCAGGAAAGACATTTATCGATAAAAAACAATCGGCAAGTCAACCTCAAACATTTCAACCATTAGAAAAATATGCGCATTGTCATCTGTTGACGTAGCTTAAATCATTTTAAGTGTCACATATTAATTTTGTTTCCAGCAATTTTGGAATCAATTGCAGGAACTGTTTACATAGTTGCCGAATGAATTGGATTGTTTTCGGCGTGGAAAATGAAAACTTAAGCTCAGATTAAATTAAAGTAACACAAATATTGCCTCTCTTTCTCAAGGAATCCGTCTGGGTTGATGAGCCTTTGGCTATACACACCTTCTGAATAGATAAATGGTTTGTTATCGAAAGGATACTAGGAAGAAAAAGATTCGAAAATGTTTGATTGTATTATACACAAATATATTCATATAAAATTTTAAAAAATGGATTTATCGATAAAACAGTAATCGGCAAGTAAACCTCAAACATTTCAACCATTATAGAAATATGCGCATTGTCATTTATTGACGTAGCTTCAATCATTTTAAGTGTTCACATATTAATTTTGTCTTCAGTAGTTTTGGGATCAATTGCAGGAACTGTTTAGATAGTTTCCGATTTGATCGAATTCCTTTCGGCATAAAAAATGAAAACTTAAGTACAGACTAAATTAAAGTGATACAAATATCGCCTCTCTTTCTGAGGAATCCGTCTGGGTTGATGAGCCTTTGGCTATTAGGTGTGTCAGAGTAGATCTTTAGTTTTACTGTTTTTGACTCCTGTTTGATGCTCCGAAAGCATCGGTGTAAAAGAGCCGGCTGTTTGTCCTCTGTTGTTTGTCCTTCCGGTGGTCAGTTATTTCCTGTGGAACTCCCTAGATAGATATGTTGATTCATGACAGCTCATCTGCTTCCCGTGCGGCTTCTGCTCGGGTGGGATTTAAATCTTTTCCTCACAAATATCACCTCTCTTTCTGAGGAATCCGTTTGGGTTGATGAGTCTTTGGCTATTGGGTGTGTCAGAGTAGATCTGTAGTTTTACTGTTTTAGACGCTTGTTTGACGCCCCGCAAGCCTTGGTGTAAGAGAGCCGGTTGTTGGTCCTCTGTTGTTTGTCCTTCCGGTGGTCTGTTATTTCCTGTGGAGCCCTCTAGCTAGATATGTTGATTCATGAGACCTGTGGCTTCGTCTAGGGCGGATTTAAATCTTGTCATCACAAACATTGTCTTACCGCGCTCAATGCTCCCACCGAGAAGAGGTAACCTCAGATAAGAGGATGGGAATTCTCCGTATAAGAAAGCGGGTTATGTCTTTCTTTGGGGATGGAGTTGGTTAATTGTTCATCAGCACCTTTCGTGATTTTGTGTGAGGCTATATCAGTTTATTACGATTACATTCACGTAAATGTCTAAACAATCGCAATAACTCAAGATAAAAGTTAAATTCCTTGATAAAATACCGCAACAGAAAAAATCATTACGACTCATAGAGGTAGAGTAGAGTATTCGCACATTACACCCTTCAGTTTCAAAACCATCACGACATAATAAATAAAGTTGGTTGGTTGAATTATTAAGAATTTCCTTTGGCAGTCTCATGATCTGATTACAAATTCCTACTGGCTGTCTCTCAAACTTTTCAATCCAATGTAAAGTTTATAAATTACATTGGTTACATTTAGTATTCAAGTTACATTTTATATTCACTGTGCATCTGGTGTTTTATGTATGATAGACCTGCTTTAAATAAAAGCTTAAATAACAATCTACCTGACTCTGAAATCTTTTGATTCAGTCATTTTTTGACTATGAAGTAATAATGAGGGATTCCGTTCGATTAAACAGAACACTCACAGAGGGGTTACCTTTAGGGGTAAGTGGATAGGAATTAGGTCTAGGGGATTTATTAGGGTTTAAGTCACATTAAATTTAAAATAAAATATTGCATAAAAAACGAAGAGACTTCAATTTAAATATAAAACATTTATTTAAGGTATCCGACTGTGTTCGGAGACATTTTTTTGAAAAATAACTTATATATATTTTTTAATATTATTTTTCAACTGCATATGTTTTAAAACTATGAAAATATTGCAAAATTAAACTTTCAAAATAATATTTTTTAAAAAAAATGAGAAATTTGAAGAAAAATGACTAAAATATTTGCCGTATGCTAACAGCCATAGACAAAATCCTATTCTAAATATACATATGACCTTCGTTTTTAGAGGAAAACATCAAACATATTACAGAAAACAATCTCAGAAAATTTCATATCAATACTTGAATAACGTTTTGAGAAATCATTGTTGCGGTCGACAGTTTTCCTCAAAAATATCATTTCTCAGAAAACGCATTTAAAGTTTTCTTGTCACTTAAAATAATGCTTACAGTACGGTAATAAAACAGCTGTAACTCCATTTGTAATTCACGTAGAGTAAAAGTGAAACAGTTTTAGAAAGCTTATTAAAAAGGCTACAAAATTATGTCATAAAAATGCTTTGGATAATTTCATCGAAAACGGCGATTTTTAACCATTCGGATACCTTCAGAGCTAGAGGGAGAATTTTACAGGGGGAAAATATATACAAAAGAAAGATAACAAAGAGTTTAATGACTGACATGAAGACATAATCTCTTAAGCTAGAATACCATTGGGTTAAACGTTAATTGGTTAGAAGTAATTAAATGAATTAGTGATAGCCAGAAGGAAAAGTTAAATGGGATATAGTTACCGTAACTTAGCGATCGGGAGACTTAACTGCGCCGTACAAAGGAGCCTCTAGCGAAAATAGAGGGATTACGAGAGGGGGTTGCCGGTCTGCGCCTCTCGAAGCGTGCTCGTTGGTTTTGTGAGGAAAAACAGGGCGCTGTTCATGACGTATCATGAGCAGGACTCTTGGCTCCATCTATCATATATGGTAATCTAGCTCTGACAATTCTTATTTAGGCGGTGATTAAATTATTCTTGTTGGTAATATCCTACAATAATAATATTAACATACAGAAACTAGATTTCCTATAAAGAGTGCAAATGTCACCCAGGTTGATGTTTCGAGAGACAATGATAGTCTAAAAATTTCATGAAAATCTAAGATACAAATTCTTGTCTCATAACGGCATTCACAAATGTTAGTAAAGGCAAATTAGAATTCGTCAAGTTCAAAGTGAGCCGACAAGCGATTACTCAACCAAGCGCAGCGATGTTCTGTTTCCAATTCCATCGTTCCGAAGTTAGTCCGTAAATTTGTTACACAATTGCGATCAAACGCATTTTCCGATTTTCTTCGAATTTGACCCGAATGTTACTTGAAATCATTATAAATGACGTAAGCATAAGGATTTTGATTTTTTGATTTCGTTTCAAAATGGTGGCAGTTTTAATAGTTTTCTGCTTGGCGAGTCAATAGCGAGTTTGGCCACCAATGAAACGATTGAGGCATTTTGGTACTGGAGAACCATTTAATTGCAGCTTTGTCAATACTGATAAAAACATGCATTTAATAATGATTTTTTAATACTGATAAAAACTGAGACTTTTGCAAATAATTCGCATTTCGAAAAAATTGGCTAAACTTTTAAAGACTGTTATGAAGAATAGATCTTGGATATTTTTTTGGGGGGACGCGAGTTCTATTGTTTACAGAACTGCTAAATTAAGTTATACGCACTTGGGAGACACTTCCTTTTTTTCAGTAGAATTAACACCTACTTTTTGTTTTCTATTTACAGAGTCCTGGGAAGGCACTGCAAATTAATATATTCAGTCGATTTTTGGCTCTACTGTACAAAGAACTGCTTCACAGAAAGTGCCATTATATTAGAACTTCGTTTGAAGTTATTTTTCCAATCATCATCATGTCCATACCTTGTATGCTGTATCAGAGACTGCCTGAAAATTTTTCACAAGATCGAGGAGCGTTTAAGTGGATCAATTTCACAACATTTGAACCACTTGATCCCATGCGTATGTACAGTTTTGTTAGAACAGAAGACTTGGAGTTTGTGTACGCTCCTTCAAATGAAGTAACAGATCAGTTCATGGAAGATTCAATTCGAGCATTTTTTGGGGGATCTTATCAAAATGGTATAAAAAGTAAGTGTCATCCCTTTATATTTAATAAGCAGGCAATCTGTTTAAGTTAATCAGTTTAAAATATTTGAGTATTACAAAAATATTTTTAAATAATAATATAAAATGATTTCAAATAATGACATTTTATTGGCAAAATCAAGGAGACATTTATTCCTGATTTCAAAACCTTTGTTATAAATGGATGTAGTTATGCATTTAAGAACTAATATCATTTTAGAATTTCAGATTCATTTTTGAAAATATACATTACTGCATATGAATCGTTTACCGCATAAACCACATGAATCAATTGTTTTTAAAAATTGCGTTCATGCTATTTTCACATTCTAAAGAGGTATCTACATAATGAGTGAAGAAATGATAAGAATCAAGTAAAAACACATTATAATTTATATAAAACATACTAGGTAAAAGAATTTTAACAGTTGATTCAGGAAGGTAATCAGCTTTTCAAAGTTCGTAGCATTTTTACATTATTGACTCATGTGGTTTGTGCAGACAATGATTCATATAGTTTTTCGTCCAGAATCGAATATCTGCAATCTGTTGAACAATAGACTAGTTAAAATGGACTAATTAAGGATGGGAAATTCAGTATCAGTATTTTGACGTAAACTTACATCTCTCCATAGTGATCTAATGGTGTTTCGGGAAAGGGAAAAATTACGACGCTTTTCGCTCTAAAGTTAAACGCTTATAGCTCCGCACCAAATAACATAGAGAGTTGGTTTTAGTTTGACTTAAGAGAAAGAGGTGGACATTGAAGATTGCGAAAAGAATTTTAGAATTTGGGATTACGGTTTAGTCACAGTCGAGCTTCAAAATTGGTGAAAATCACGAAAAAGTTTGATGACGTCACAGCGACCAATGCGCAGGCACTCAGACTAAGGCAATTCATTCATCGATCGCGCGAAATATTACTCAAGAATTGTTCAATTACGTCAAATTTCGTGCTAAAATTAAACGCTTATAGCTCCGCAACCAAATAACATAGAGAATTGGGTTTAGTTTCATTTAGCAGAGAAAGGTAGACACTGAAGATTTGCAAAAATAATTTTAGAATTTGTAATTAAGGTTTAGTCACAGTCGAGTTTCAAAGTTGATGAAAATTACGAAGAATTTTACATCGATAGAGTCACATAGTCACACTAGACTGATAGTCACTACAGACTATAAAGTTAATAGTCACATACAGCTACTTTAGTTACAGAAAGTCACAATTGAGTAAGGTAAGTAAGTCTACGCCCCTCAATCCCAGCGTCCGTTTCGCAGAGACAACCTCCCGTCGATTTTTTTTCACTATTTCTTTATGAAAACAGACATATCATAAAATAATGTTTTACAATTGATTTTCTAATGCAAAAGTATGCAAATTTGCTTACAATTCATATAGTTTGTCATACAGAATCGAACATCTGCAATCCGTTGCACAACAGACTACTTAAAATGGAATAATTAATGATGGGAAATTCAGCATTAGTGTTTTATTTTCAATATTGCTTTACGAAAATAGACATATTTTAAAACATTGTTTTACAATTTATTTTTTATTTCATAACTATAAAAATTTGATTGCAAATTATGCAGGAGACTTTATTTTTTAATGTCGGGAAGCAATTGAAATGATTTTCTGATAAGTGCTTGAAATTTCTTGATCTCTTTCTTTTGTTTCGGAGAAAATTACAGATTTGTTTATTTTGCAGCAAAAGTAGAGAGTGTAACAAAAATGGTATACAGTTTTTGTGAATAACCATTTATCAAAACTTCTTAAATCAATTTAATCCTATAAATGTAGAATACTTTAGTTACCCGAAGTGCCGCAATTGTAGACTACTTTCGTACAGAATAAAGTCAAAATAGTTGCGAACGACGTTAAGTATGACAGTGTGAGTTTCGACGCAGTTACAGTTAACCCATTATCTGCCATTATCCCTTTATTGGGACGTTTGTTTTGTTTTTATTTTCACCTAAACAGCGCAAATTTTAGCTTCGATTGTTGCATTCGAATGTTGAGTTTGGTGCTATGAAAGGTACAAATCCAATAAAAACCATTTTTCTAGTTAAAAAAATAATTAATTCTAATTAAAAGTTAATTAATCAGATAAATTAAATAATTTCAGAAATAATATTTTTTTTCACATTTCATTCATGGAATCATATTAATGTAACATTTTTTTTGAAAAAGTGAAATAATAGATTTTTGGCAATGGGTTAACAACTGATAAATTAACCTGGTATCCTAAAGCCAAACGAGCATTATCAGTTGCCAAGTAGCTGGAATTGCGACGCCTGACTGATCGATTATTTATTAAAAAGCATCCTTTTGATGCAAAAAATTATATGAATACAAAATTTAAATCATTATTCCATTAATTAGTCAAATTCGCTAATAGGTTCTATATTTATAATAATGAATCCCATATATTATTTCTGACCTACTGAATTACTAACATATGAATTACTGACATATTATTTATCACCGTAGAAAGTCTAAGGCGATAAATAATTTGTCAGTAGGTAAGAATTTTTAATGACTTCTGCGATATCGTACCCAGTTTATGTTGACACACATTGTTTGTTTAAGATTTAAGTTACAAGAAAAATTAAAATATCATAGAAATTGTGACTTCATAGATGCGTAACTCCCTGAAATCCTTTCTTTTTATCTAATTTACAAATCTAACAGATAAAAATTACAGAATTTAATCTCCCTTCCACCAACTTAACCTAACTCAGGCAAATGAAAATGGCAAAAAATAAATTCAAGGTAATTGCATTCTGACACCAAAATACTATATGCAAAGAGGTATTGTAAATCGTAAACACGTATGCATCAATAAACTGCCTTTGCTATTTATTGTATAGGGCAAAGTCGGATAAGATGACTAATTGGATTTTTCTCAAAAATTAAGCTAGTTGGAAGCCCGATCCTGCATCATTAGAGACCTCTAGCGGCCAGCTGCCCGTTTCACGCCAAAACATTCCATCCCGTCATTTGTGTGATTCACAGTACACGGTAATGAGTTTTTGAGTGGTTCCGTATCTAACTTTTGATTGCTGCTTGGTAGGGGATAGAGTTCACGGAGCAGATATTTTTTTATTTATGCATTTGATATTCGTAAGTGCTTATCAAAACATGTTCAATGATGTACTATTTTAATTTTTTCTGATGCGCTAATATCCATAAAGGTTTTTACGAAATAACAATGTCAATGTCGGCTAAGATGACGGATTGGGTGGAGAGCAAGATGACGAAATCCTTCATACTATTTTCATGATTTCGTCGACTTACACGAATACCACTTAGACCCTTTCGCTTTAGTTTTATTTTATTACCCGCATTGTTATTGCAAAAATAAAACTAGGCACTGTTTTCGTTCAACTCGTTATCCACGATAGGGCGTTTTAACTAAAAAACTCGAAACTTCCAGACCTAAGGTAAAGCATATTTCAGAATCGTACTCTATGCAAAATGGGCAAAATATACGAAAGAAAAACTGACAAACAGACTTGGAGGAAGCAAGCAATGATTGAAGCAGTTGTTGTAGTCGTTAATAATAATCAAAGTGTAAATTCTGCGATTTTTGCAATTGATTTCATTTCTTAATCTTTTAATCTAAAATTTCGGTTCATAATGTTTCGTTTGTTTCATGCCGTTTCGTTGTTTACATCATGTTTCTTTAGTGTTATGTGCAATTTGTTATGTTCAAGATCTGATCTCAACAGTTTTGAATATTTTTTTGATAATGTATTTGATGATGAAATGAATTTGTTGTCTCAGCTCGTCATCTTACCTTACCCGTTCGTCATTTTACCCGACTACGCGGATGACGAATATGACTTTTTTTCCTAAAAAGAAATTTTTGAATCTAAAACTTGCAAACAATAATTTTTAAAAAATATTACTTTAAAGTAAAGAGTCGCAAGAAGATTTTGCGAAAGCATTAAGCCTCCTGCAATGAATATTAAGGCAGCAATGAATATTAAAAATCATCAAACTTTAAGTTAGCCATCTTACCCGACTTTACCCCACTCTTCGCTGGGTCTTTAATTTCAATAAACAACAGTAGACTAAACGATTGAGGTAGGGGAGAAGAGAGTTTGAATGTGTGATAGATTCTCATCGATTTAATAACTACTAATTTAAAGTTTCAGAAAAGAAAGATACAAAATACAAAAAAACTAATTTTTAATGTATTAATAAAAGTAAGTTTTTATAAAATTTATATTTTATATGATCGGTTGTTAATGTCACACAATGTATAACTAAAAATGTGAGCCATTTCTTGCTGTTTATGTCATATCAGCATTAACTTCTATATTAATTGGCGTGCTTTCAGTAATTTTCAATATTTTTCTTCATTTTAGTTCCGAAAAAGATGAACTCTGAAGAGGAACTGAGAAAGTATATTCTCGAGAAACAGAAGGTGGATGAACAAAAGCTGATGATAGGAACTGTTTTCAAAGGTTTCGGAGCGACGCTACCGAAAGATTTAGATTACAAAATTTATTATATGAGAAATTTTGACACTGATAGCAAATATGTATTAAACGGTCCAGAAACTTTCACCGGTAATCTGCTTTTATTAGCTTTAAGTCGCTTAATTTTAAGGACGCTTCTCCTTTAGCGCGGCTCCAGATCTCGCCAAGCTGGAATATTGGCTCTATTCCGTTAGAGCCAACATTCATTGCTAATATTCGCCTATGAGAATTATCTCTAATATTTGGTGAATTATAGTTAAGATGTGTCAGGTCTTTATTTGGGGACCCCGCAATAACGGGAGATTACAATTTTAAGCCGGTTATTCACGAGCGTTCCATTCCGCACGAAGGGCGTGATGGCACTCCATGCCATTCCATTTTTTATCTCAAAATCCATCCACTAACGGTCACTCCTATCGCCTACTGCGCCTACTTCTCCCGTCGCCTTCCAAACGCGAACCACTCCCAGCTCTGATTTCCTTGGTGAACGTATCGATCGCAATGTTTTCTGGTTCTCGCGTTCTCGAGAGAGTCTTCCCCCTCAATCCCACGTGTTTACAGTTATCGCCTTTCCGCTTGCATTTACATAATAAGGTCATTTCTTCCGTAGCGACAAAGAAAACGGAATCAGGCTTCGTCCGAAAAGTTTCGAGAGGAAAGAAAATGTAAAATAAACCTAGAGTTAAGCTTATTGAAGCATTGCTTCACTTGCTTCTATTTACTTTGCGCCGCCGATGAATCGATTATATCACTTCTTATATCTCTTTAACTGAAATGTATAGACTATCTTACACGTAGCAGTGTGATTTCTTAATACTCATCTAGCAGGGAAATCCTTGATCATATGGTATTCTTGACCCACCCATTTTTGTCTCTACAGCAGAGAGAAAGGAAAATGTACAATAAACCTAGACTGAGTCTCACAAAACAAAGTATTAAGTTAAGTTACTTATTGAAGCACTGCTTTGCTTATATTGACTAAGCGCCACCGATGAATCGATTATATCATTTCTGATATATCTTGAACTGAAATGCATAAACTGTCTTGAATGTAGCCTTGTGATTTCTTAATGCTCATTGAGTAAGGGAATACTTGATCATATGGGATACTTGAGCCAACTCTTTTTTCTTTACAGTATGTTTATTTTTTCTAATGTTGATAACATCTAAACACATTTATAGTGCTATATATGTGAAGAAGAAATCAAATACCTGTGCAATTAACAATAGTTCCTAATTTTACTGCCTGTAGTAAATATTAAGGTGTGTGAATTATATATTTTTTGTATTCAAATTTTGTTTTTAATCTGTAATTATTTTACTAGATGAAATAATCATTGTTAAAAGTACGTTTTAAGTTTTAAATAGTTTAAATATCTACAGGTTTTATTTAGTTACAGCTTAGTAAACAGAATTGATGGTAGTGGGGATACTTGCGACACTGAGACTGGGGATACATGAGCCATGGCTCAACTATCTCTACTGGAAAATAGCGTTCATTAACATTGTTTTTTAGAGCATTTGAATAGTTTGTTTACAAAATTTGCTATGTTCATGATATGTCTGAGAAGAAGGCTTTAAAAAAATAATAATATAGAAGAAGCTCATTTGTCACTAAGAGGTCAGGTATGGCGCAATCAAGTATGTTTATTGAAAATTTCTAGATTTCTTCAGATTTTACTCCCAATAAAAATTTCAACTTAAGTCAGAATTTTGTAACTAATATGTCTCCTTTAGGTCAAATGTTAGTAAATTCTCCTATTCTTGCGACCTTAACTAGTGAAACAACTGTTTCTCCAGAGATAGTTCAGCCTTATCCAAAAGCATTGCATTTCATTATGAAAGGATTTGGGAAAAGAACTGTTTTGGCTTCGACTCCCGAAAAGCCAAAAAAAAAAAAAAATGAAGAGTTATTTAACCCTCTGAGTGTTTCACACGTATTTCTACGTTGACCTTGGACTAACCCAAAAGCGTAAAACACGCATTTCAACGTGTGGTCAAAAACACCCCGAAATCGGTTTGCACTGAATTTTACGTTCATTGTGAACTGTCTCTAAAGGGTAACACACGCATTTTTCCGAATTTCTTACCCCCATTCTTGGTTTGACATCTTGATTGATTACCTGGGGAGAGCAACGGTCAACACAATGAAGACTGATAAGGATGTACTTACTGCAAATTAGGGATGTCACAGGGTCTGAGACCCCAACTCGCCTGTGGTTTATGGAATTTTAATGCTATTTGCAGTGAGGTTATTTTTCAGGAAGAATTGCGGTGTCCGATTTTTTTTTTTCGCATTGTGTGTGTCGGAATTTGGAATCGCATTTCCGGATTAGTTCGGTTTAATGTCAGCTCTTTTAATACAATTTATGTGATATAAGATTTTTTTCAATGCATCAATGTTTTAAAGATCCATCTCGAATGGTTATGTAAAATAGATATTGTGGCTTAAGTAAAATAGATTTTGTTCCAATACCGCATTCAAGCATAAAAGAATTGAAAGCCTGGGAGGTTGCTAAGAAAATCTGCTATTTACATATAGTTGAACAGTGTCCTTGAATCAACACATTTTACCCGCATTCAACTAGTGTTATAATATTAATCTAAACTTCTTTCATATTAATAATCTCCATCTACTCATTTTTCCTTTATAAAAATAGAGCTAAATTAAATTTTTGTCAAAAAATAGCTCAAATTTTAAGGTATATGAAAATGATGCAGTATTTTTATTGTTTTATCTTTCAGATCAAATCGAAAATTTCAGTTTTACAATAGTTATTTCATTATATACATTTGAATTTTAATTAAAAATTAATTTTCAGGTTTAAGTGTAATTTTTTTAGGCTAGAACAGATTTTAACTTCATTATTACAACATTTAGAAAAATATCTTTTAAATTCATAAAAATTACAATGAAAAAATTCATTCCGAAAGATAATTATCATTTTATTAAATAATTATTAGTCGGAAATTTATTTTTAGGTCACTCTGAACTGAAAAAATAACGTACATGGAAATAAAAATTAAAGAAAGTGGAAGAAAATTTTATTTTTTACATTGTAAAATATTTTCTTTTTGTTAAAGGCAGGGGAAAATATAGTTTAGATGAAAACGTTATCGACTAAATTTAATGTTTGGGTGTGTGATCTTATCAGACTTTTAATAATCTTATTATGAGACTGATAATATCTGCAGCTTAACTCCCTTACGTTTATTTGAATAATCAATGAAAATGTATATTTCTTGCTTAAAATAAAAGAAGACAAAAATATTTCTCAGAAAATATTATACGAATACTGTATTTGCGCATTAGTTCCTTGAAGCACAATTTTTTTCCTGGTGTGTTATTAAGCATTCTTCTATAAATGATTAAAACTATATAGCTAAATTGAATTGCTTTCGGTAAATGCATGCCAACTGCAAGTTAAATTTTCATTAATGCTCTGAGAAAAGAAATCCACTAATATATGTTAGAAACCATTGATACATCCAGATCCACTAATAACAACTTTGAAGACTGATCTTTCAGTAATAATAGCAGTCTCTGGCTTTGGATTATTTCAAAATATTACCGTCACCTGTCAGATCATGTGTTTTATTACATTATCTTATGCGTGCATGCTGTAATTTGTAAGGTGTAATTTTTTTTATAAAATTATGATTTATCTGCTCCATTTTCTTCATTCTGAACTTTAATAAATAATATTTCAACTGTCAATAAAATATTTATTTTCTATGTGTTTTGACATTTTTTATTTTATTTAACTTATTTGAAGAGTAAAGGGTCAGTTTTAAGCTTGTTAAATTTGCTTTATATTTTCGAAAAGAACGGTGCGATACGAAACAGCCCCCAAATTTTTTTGTATTCCTCACCGAGAACGGCCAAAACATCTATGAAGTGTCACTATTTTGTCGTCAATTAACAATTTTTACCAATGATACCATTTTAATAATTTTTACTGATCTTAAAGAGCACGGGAATTTTGTCAGAAGTATTTCTTCAGTGAATCAATCATCCTATACCCACTGGCGGATTTTGTCAGTATGGGGACACAGGCGCAAAATTGCTGTGAGGCCCCTCCCCCTACCCAATGTCGAAAATTCATCTTCGGCTTAGTATTACGATATAGATCGAATAGGTTTTGAGGCCCCCTAGATGCACGAGGCGAGCGCCTCTAACACCTGTGCGAAAAATCGCCACTGTATATACCAGTCCTCTGCTACGACGTTTCTCAAACCGATTCTCTATCTGTTTATGTCACATGTTTTTCACGTACAGATAGACATAACCATCTGTTAAAAGCACTGTATCGGGGAACATCGTTGTATACTGCTGATACTAATCCTATTGAGAGTCTGATATTATCTGCAGCTCAATTGTGTAGAGATTATTTCAATTATCATTGAAAATTTGTATTTCTTCCTAGAACCCAAAACTATTTCTAAGAAAATATTATTTCTTACTTCAGAGACTGCATTTATGCATTGGTTCCTTGAACCATTACAGTTTTGCTGATTTGCTATTAAGCATTATTCAATATGTGATCAAATCTAAATGCTTAAATTCCAGTGCTTTTGGTAAATCTTATACCAATTCTGAGGTGAATTTTAATAAATGCTATGAGACAAGAATCCACTATTATGTGTTACAAACCTTTGATATATCCGATATTAAACAAGCTTAAGGACAGTTCTTCCAAAAATAATAGCAGTCTCAGGCATTGAATTATTTCCAAATTCCACCATCACATACTATATAATGTGTTTTATAGCAATATCTTGGATGTGTGTGCTGTAATTTGTAAAGTATAATTTTTTTATATAATTCAGATTTATCTACACGTTTTTATTTTCATTCTGAACGTGAATGGATAATTATAAAACTGTAAACAAGATATTTATTTTCCAAGTAGTATGGTATACATGAATGAGATATATAATTTAATTTTTAAAATTTTGTATAAAGAATAAAATGTCATTTTTATGCTTATAAAATTCCCTTTATATTTAGTACGAAAAGGCCCAAAACTGTTTTTGAATAGCACAAAAGGGAACCTGACTAATTTCGAATATGTGGTAGATTTTCCTCCCTATTCTTTCGATTTTACCAAGTTTGTAAAAAACTATCTGTAGAAAATAATTCAACAATTTTGTACTTCGTACCAAGGCCCATTTTCGTAAAATTGATTGAAAAAATGTTGATTGCTTTTACCTCCTCGTATACGTAGTATACAAAGAGAAAGTATTGTAATCATTAATTGTAAATTCGAATTTTGATATATCTCCTCGTTTTACACTTCGTGTTTCTGAATACGGTAACTCCTAAACGCAACCCTAATTGTAGATAAGGGTCCAATTTTCGTTTAAATAGGCTGAAAAAACTCTAATGCCCTGTCTAAACTCTAATATACCTTTCTTTTCGATAAAAAAGTTATAAATAAAGAATTAAATTTAATTTTGAAAATTTGGCCACGGAATGCTCTATGACCGGTACTATAGTATAAAAGTTTCAAATTTTGTTAATCTAGGTGAATTAATTTTCTGTTTATTATAATAAAAGATAATATCTTGCGTGCTAAATAACGGTATATGTATACGTTATTTCTTCTAACATTTAGTCTAAACGTAAACTTTATTTTGAGAATTATTAACTCGTGCTCTTAACAAGCATATAGTACAAGTTTCAGTAAAAAAGGTTTGTAGTATTAGTTAATTTAAAACATTATTCAGGGGATAAGAAGGTTATTTCTAATCTTTCATATGTATTAATTATTACAGGCGGTTTTATAGAATACAGATTATTATGCGACTATCCATATAATAAGTATTTATGTGCATACAAAACGGATTAATCCAGTTAAACACTGTTTATATTTGTGATCTTTTCTCAATTTTCTACCTTTTACGGAGTACTAAATCAAGAAGCAATATGAAAACTTTTATTGCGACATCAAAAATTAGTAAAAAATAATTATATATATATATAATTAATTTTACTAATTGTTGATGTCTTTTTTAATTATATTTAATTAATTTTTAATATATGTGTATTAAAATTTGAATATATATATATATATATATATATATATATATATATAATGGCATTGTTTTTAATCCTTAAAATTTAGTAAATTAATTTTAAATTCATAGAATAATATGCTGACGAGTAAATAAAGTGAAGTCACGGATATAAAAAAACTACTAATATAAAATACAGCCAATAGCTAAAATACAAATATTAATAAACGGCAAAAAATTTAAATCACAAATATCTTAAAAATCATCAACTTTTATGCAGCTTCAATAATGTTCACTTTATTAGATATTCAAAACATGAAAAATAGGTATACGCGCCTAACCGGTGTGTATTTTTTTCATTTGGTGTTGTTGACACGAGCAATGTGCAGAAAATAGATCCCAACTGCCCATCTTGAAGACCTGAAGTGTTAATTTATCACACAACAGGTGGTCTCTCTGAAAGCAGTAAGGGCTAGTTTGAATAGGTTCCTAGCTGAATAGAACGGATTCTTGTGGTTAGTCCCTTCGAGGGGGTTGCTGATTGCCCATGGATCAGAGGGGGGAAGAGACTGAATCCGCTGCGCTTTTGGAACATGTTCTGTTCGGAGGAGGGCGCACTTTTAAAACAGATAAGGGGTCTTCGAACAATCGCTTTTCGAATCGCTTTACAAGGGAGACCGAACCACTCAGAGGGTTAAAAAAGCATGAAAAAAGCAACAAAGATCTCAGTTTAATTTTTCTTGCGAGAACAAGCAAGGGTTAAAACAAAACGCTTTCTTGAAAAATCAGAAAAATACATGAAAGACTCTTATGATACATCTGATTTAGACTCTAACAATTATTCAATGCCAGTTGATGGAAATTCTGAAAGTGATGATGATTTTATCGGTAAAAACCTTGCTATTTGTGAGTGACTACTGGCAAAGTATACAGGGAAGAAAACCGTAGAACTATTTATTGTCAAAATTCTTAATATTTCTGAAGATAAATTGAGCACAAAATTTTCTCGAAGAGTTGCAGATTCCAAATTTAAATGGCCTCCAAATGATGGCATCGCTGTTATTGATGAAAACCAAATTAAAATGATTCTTCGACCACCAAACATCACCATATAAATTGACCATGTAAATAGTTTTGTTTTCACGACTGTTTTTAAAGGACTTTTTGTATCTTAAGCATGTATCAAAAATTTTCTGAAATAATAATAAGCAATAAAATTTATAACATTGTATTTTGTACCATGTATCCCACTCGTGGGGATATTTGAGCAAAAATGTGAAAAATTAAATATTTATGAAGCAATAAAATTTGATGGAAATGGCTAATTTCCTCAATTAATTTTGAAGACAAAATACCAAAATTTACACTACGATATTTTATTTTGCCATACCAAATTATAAAAAAAAATTAAAGAAAGATATTTTAAAATTGGCTCAACTATACCTAGTCTTCCCTACTTAGTTACAAAATGAGAGAACGATGTAATGAAACCAAATGCTGCATTCCCTACTTTAACTGGGAAGATAGGATATCTTTTAGTCTCAGATGGCTTCCGGAAATAATAGTTTATATATCTGTTTCTGATTACAATTATGCATATTTTTTTCTTTTTTGCCAGGCTATAGATTCAGTTTCTTTACTCAATGGCAAACAGCTGTCGGTGATACATTTCTTCAGAAGAAGTCGATTGAATACAACAAAAATATAGATTATAAGGTAATTCATTTCCAGTATTGATTTTTCTGAGATTATAAGATACTTACTCTGTGTTAAAAGAAAGGTTGTTTTATATTTTTTTATTTGTATTCGCATGCATTGATAAAAAAGTATACTTTATTAAATCTTGAGCAAATTCAATTGTTTGCGATGGATATTATAAGGACAACGCCTTTGGCTTGAAATGAAAAATTCGTTATCAGAATATTTTTCTTTTGAGGATTTAAGAAAATGTAGACATTAATTAGAATTAATCGGTTTGGAACTGAATTTGAAGAATAGAAAAATGCTTGAAATGCAGAAAAATTCAGAAATAAATTTATATGCATAAAATGATACCACATCTAGATTTTCAAAATGTTTCGTAATCATTAAATGAAGGTATGGAAATAAATTTCATTAACAAAGAATTAAATCCAATCATTGGATCCAAGTAATAACCCTCAGGAGTGATCTCCCCTCGGCTTTCTCGTATGGACGATTTTTCTGCTTTGTTTATTTTGGATTCAAAGGCTGTTTTCCGGTAACCCTCCGATTTAAGCAATCGCCAAATCCATTTGGATACTGTGTCACGCGCTAAGTTAGAACCATTTCTTGCTTTCGTGCGCAAAGTGTTGAATTCTGTGTTCTTTGAATTCGTTAATTATTTTTGTTTAAAACGGATAAAAAAGGGCTCTTTAAACGGTTAAATTACCAATGGTGCAAATGCATTTAGCTAAATCGTTTGGTTAAAAATTGAACCACCAGTGATTATCTAAATCGTTTTTCTAAAATTCTAACCATCAAGCAAGCCTTAGAAGTCGCCAAAAAAAGCGATAACGAACAATTCTGGCAGCCTTTCCACGAAGTGAAGCTCTAAGTAAGCATTGAGAGCTACAGCAATAGAAAAATATATTTTATATTCTCAAAGTATTCTTAAGCTAAAACATTAAAAAAAATTGTACTTTAAACATTAATTAACATCTTCAAACAGAGTATTGAAATTTAGAAGATTCCCATTGTCAAAGCATTATACCGGAAGTCGGTATAGCGGATGTTCTGCATTATCCCGTATAAACCAAACAGAAAACTAGTCCAATCTTATATAATATGGCGGGTTTTGTGTTAAGCTTCGTAACGAGGTCGTCTTATGCATTGGACTTATTGGGTTGTTGTCCAGGGCACTTAACAATTTACTATAATCATTTTATGTTAATTTTGAACCAAAAACTATACTTAATTATTATTTTAAATATGAGAAAAGATAAGTTAAAAGGATTTTATTAGGCTTTGTAACTAGACAGCCAACTGTTTCGTAATGTTACATAAACATGTATTATGTCAGTTAAAAACCTATTCATACAGGGAACAATGACTGAAGAAATCTTAAACTACTCACATAAAAGAAGTCACCTTCTTATCAAAGATAAAATTGTCTAATATCATACAATAGTGCAACAGACTCAATTCTTGACTCACACTATCCCTCTGATCTTTTAGTAATTTTGATCTAATAGATTAGCTTTTAAAGTGAATAATTAGATCTTTATTCCGTTTAATCCATTCTCTGTTATCTTAAACATATTTTATCCATAATGGAAATTTATTTAAGAAATTATATAACATAATTATTTCATTAACATGAAATGAATTATCTGTTTTTGAACTCATCATTGAAAACGGAAAAATAATTCTAAAGCGCTTAAGGGGATATGCAAAAGATTATTATATTTTACAGCATAGATTACAACATCCAAAGTGTTGTGTGATTATTTTAAATAAATAATACTTTTATATAATTGTGAGTATACATAACTCAAATTCATTGTTAGGATTAATAGTTTCGCCGGGCACTCCAATTTCTAGCTACTCTTTTGAGAGGGCGACCCATTACTCTAGCCAAGGACGCTCAAATTTTATGAACAGGAATGATATATTGTACTCAGTTAAACTATATGAATATTTTTGTGAAATTTGACAAGCCTATGTCGAATAAATTACAGTGACCTCTCACTTATACGCGCTCTCTTTTATAAGCGTTTTCCACCTATGCGCATTTCTTTCGCGGTCCCGGTCAGGGGTATAGGAAAACAATGATAACTCTTATTCATTTATGGCGCTGCACTGAAAAAGCACCTCTCACTTATGCGCGTCGCAAAAATTTTCTTATTTCAAAAAGGTTTTTTTTCCAGCAGAACAAGAAAGAAGAACAAAAACCCTTTTTGTTCTGCTTCTAGGAATGCATTCCCTCGCCCTTCCTCTATGGTTCAGATTCCAGGAACGCATTCCTCTTTCTTATACACAGGGGTGTACGAGGGGTTTCTTGTGATTGACGTCAGTAAAAGTCGCATTTATACAGCAGCCAGTTAGAGAGGTTAGTACGGTACGTACCACGTGGCATTGATCGCTGACGAAAGATCCTTTTTCAGAGTTTTCATTAGATGGTTACGTTTTAAAATGGCGAAAAGAACGAAATTGTCGCTTTCGTTTAAAATGGGTGATTTAAAAAAAATCGAAGAAAATCCTTGCACCTCGAAAAGAGCTTTAGCAGAGGAGCATTTTAATGTCCCAGAATCGACATTGAGAGCGATTTTAAAACTCGGGAGCATTTCCATTTTCTTTGTGTTCTTAAAAAATAATTGACTGAAGTTATACACGTATTTGCCTTTTGTAGCACCTTATTCACATTTTTCAGTAGTATATACATAGCATTAATTAACAATACATGTACACTGTATTGATGTTTCACTTTTAAGCTCCCTTTGGTGGTTTTTCACTTATGCGCGTCTCTCACTTATGCGCGTTTTTTTCGCTGTCCCCTGCGCCCGCGCATGAGTGAGAGATCACTGTACCTCCAACAGGCCTTCTGGGTCTCAGGTACCCGATCTTACCGTACTTTTCTCGATACGAAAAGACAGAGCGATGAACAGCCAACAAGGTGTTCCAAAATTAGGTGAAAAATTTGATACAGATTTGCAATTTAGGTGATACAAAAAAACCTAAATTTGATTTATATAACTCATTGCGTTTTTAAGTTATCGTGTTAACATGCAGGAGAACGGAGACTACCCTTTTTCGTCAACGCTTTACCAAAAATCACAATTTTGGTGTATAGACTGCATACCAAATTTCATTTCTCCAGTTCCATTATTAAGTTATTGTTTCGCTAGTTTAATTTAATTTAGTTTTATTAACGTCCAGTTTTAAAGCAAGACAAGGGCTATTTTGGGACGCACCTCGTTATTTTGAACCCTGGTCAGATATCGAAGACGACACCTGAGATGGACTCTCCTCTCCAAACTTCCACACCACACCAACAGGAGGACGTTTGACCACTTGCCTATGATTTCACGTGAAATGGTGTTATCGGTTCGCAGATATAATTCTAAAATTGTATTTTAGGATTCAGAGAAGTCTGAAAAGCGGAATTTCATTCAAATCTCGACATCGAATGTTTTCAAGATCACAATATGTTACGTTTGAATACTTCGTATGCAAGAGGACGAAAACGGTGTCATAAGTACATTGCAGGCGAAAGAGGTTCAATAAATGTATTTTAAGATTCAGGAAAGCCTGAAAAGCGGAATTCCATTCAAATCTCGAGGTCGAATGTTTTCAAGATCACAATATGTTACGTTTGAATACTTCGTATGCAAGAGGATGAAAACGGTGTCATAAGTACATTGCAGGCGAAAGAAGTTCAAAAAATGTGTAGTAATGTAATGTAAATGTAAAGTAATAAATTGAAATCTTTTGTCTCTTCGCAACCATGACCGCTCATTGTCATATTTTTATTCACAGATATTTTTGCAAACGTTTCCATATCCAAAATACAAGCAGACTCCCAATGGCGGGTTTGTTGCAAATCATGAAGAGTATTTCTTGCATGCAGCATTAATATTTTTCGTTGCTGCTATTGTAAAAAGAATCGTTGATGAAAAAAACCGTGGCTCAAAGGTAAGCTTACATTTGTATGAATATTATGTAAATACCAAGTTAAACGTTGGAGGTTAAAAAAATTGATGTCGTTCATAATCGAGTTACGTACGAGGATAGATACAGAAAAAAAGTTTACAAAGGTAATAAAAAATTATTTATTAACAATGCACAGAAAATACAAAAGGGAATTAACAGATATACTTCCCCATCACTTTTCCACATAATCACCAAATCAATTTAGGCATTTATCTGTAAGCAGGACCAACTTGTTCAACCCGGCTTAATAGAAATCCCGTCCGAGCCCATTTAGCCAGTTCTCGGCAAGTGTTTTCACATCTCTGTTTTAAGAGAAACTTGTTCCAGAAATGTGTTTTGAACCCAGATTGGGCGCCAAATCTAGGGTGTATGGGTGGTGCCTGCAGACTTCCCACTTGAACTTTCGCAGCAATTCTTGAGTTTTGAGAGCAGTATTGATACTGTCATGCAGGAGGATGAGACCATCACTCAACATGCCAGGACGTTTACGTCGGGCGGCTTCACGATGGCCCAGTGACTATTTTCTTTTCCCGAAATTGAAGGAACACTCATCTGGAACGAGGTTCTCTTCAGACAGTGATGTGAAAACAGCTGCCTAGAAGTGGCTCAATGGGCAGGTGATTTCTACCAAGCTGGCTTAAATATATTGGACCTGCGTTCTGATAAATGGCTAAATAAATTTGGTTATTTTGTGGAAAAGTGGTAGGCAAGTTTGTCTCTTAATTCCCTTTTGTATGTTCTGCCTAATGGTAATAAATAATTCTTTTATTACCCTTTAATACTTTTTTTAATCCATCCTCGCATGATGCGTTCATGTCAATCAACTTAAACTGAGTTGCTTTCGGCTTATTCTGAATTTTGTCGAAAAACAGAGCTTCACAAGTTCAACGCTGTGTAGAATATTAAAGGATTTGCAAAAATGTATATCGGTTTCTTCTTTCAGTTCCTTCAGGTCGGTCTGTCTCGTTGGGGATCTACAGACACACAGACATATGCACTCGCTTTTATTAATAGAAGAGTTGTTTTCAATTTTGGGGTCAGGACTAGGTTTATTACATACAAATGGGGAAGCGAAAATATTATTTGAATGAAAAAGCCAATGAAACGGAAACGCTTTAATAAGACATGGTCAAAAACAATGCCCGTGCATTGAACACTTATTGCATGCTTTAGTTACATTCCAGTTGCGCTTGCATTATCTGAATTCTATACCTCACCAATTTTTTATTATAATGCATTTCTACATTATCCAAAATTAACTTCTCTGCTGCTGCTTTATCAGTTTGAAATTTTGAATTCGGAAGTTTTATATTTTTCGGTCCGAGGACTGCGACTTTTATACCATGTTAAAAACCCAAGGATTATCGAATAAATAAGATTATCGAATAATCGAATAATTAGGTTGATTGCTGCGTTAATTTTTCCTCCATTTTCCCACAGATCTTAACAATTATTTTTATTACATCCCCAATGACTTGTACTTAAATGTATGTTATATTTTCGCTGGACTGAGTGGTAATATTTATGTAAATAAAAGAAATATTCAAAAATGTATGTAATATTTTCGCTCGACTGAGTGGTAATATGTAAGTAAATAAAAGCAATAATTAAAAATGTAAGTAATATTTGCCTTGACTATGAGTGGCAACGAAGGCAAGTGAATAAAATATAGTATTTGAAAGTGCTTATAATGTGAAAAGAAAATAGAGTCTTTACTTAATATGGCGCCTTTTTCTTTTTTTTTCTTTTTTTTTGAAAATCAGATCGTCGATAGTTTAGTCCATCTTTCGATTGCAATTTTTCCCTGTTTTTTTAAGCGGATTGAAAAGAATTTTGAAATGAATAGGGAATAATAGCCTATGGAGCTGAAAATCCCATAAGCCCCTTTAATCAATAAATCAATCAAACATATAATGTGACCTCTTAATTTTAATGACTGCTCGCATATTAAAAAAACCTTTTTATGTCTATTTTGTAGTTGTGTGTTTCAGTTAGCGTTCCACAAACAAACAGAATTCCAAAAATGTCTTTCGAACCAAGTCGAGATCTGAAATATTCAAATTCATCAAAGTTTCGAGGTCGAATTTTTTGACGGCGAAGATACTTTCTCTAGTTATACTTCAAATGCGAGAAAGTGTGTATTATCAGCATCGTCACTCTAGGTGGTCGTGGCCGTATATAAAACTGTTTACTATTAAAATAGCTCGATAAGGAATAAAAATGATCCAATAGCTGTGAATCTATTGCTCTAGTCTTTGTAAATGAAGGCATTAGAACGGGGAGAAAAATTTCAATACAATATTGCTTTAGTCTTTGGAAATTAAGGCATTATTGCATTGGAATGTTTCTTACCGCCTACACTTGACATGCGTTACACTTGGGTAAGCATGGTCGGTGTAGACAATGAAAATATTAAGGTATTATTGTATTGAAATGTTTCTTACCGCCTACACTTGACATGCGTTACACTTGAGTAAGCATGGTCGGTGTAGACAATAAAAAAAATTAAGGAATTATTGTATTGAAATGTTTCTTACCGCCTACACTTGACATACTTTACACTTGGGTAAGCATGGTCGGTGTAGACAAAAAAATAAGGCATTATTCATTCAGACTATGAAAATAAAATGTTAAGATTTAAATGTGTATCTTTTATTGACAATATTGAATGATTTGTTGATGATTACTTTTACTCAGGAACTAATGGAAAGTATGGGAATGACGAAATCATCATACTGGGCAAGCCATTTTACGAATAACTTCATTACGGCTTTCGGTTTCACGTTGGTTATTGTTATCATTTACAAAACATCTACGAAGAATACAGAGTTTCACTTGCAATCAGATTTTATACCTCTATTTATCATTCTCCTGTTGTTCCTGGCTAATCTAATACTGTTCTGCATGACATTCAGCATATTTTTCAACAATGGTGAGTATATCACTTCATAGATTTTATAAGCTATCGAATGAAAAATTTTCTGTTTTGCGTATTTGCGGTATACAGAATTTCCGCTATACCGACAATTTTCCTGTATAATGCATCGCCAATCGGATTCTGCAAAATTTCAAACTTTGCTTAAAGATGTTAATTGATGTTTGTATTACAGTTTTTAAAGTTATGGTTTTAGGATATTTTGAAAATATTAAATGTGATGTTCCTATTGCTGTAGCTCTCAAACATATCAATCTCAAAATAAGAGCCTCATTTTGTGGAAAGGCCTCCATAATTGTTCTTTATCGCTCTCTTTGGCGACTTTTTAACGTTTGTTTTGTCGATAAATTTTTAACCAAACGATTTAGATCATTACTGGTTTTGATGCAGTATCCCAATGGATTCGGCGATTGCTTAAATCGAAGGGTTACCGGAAAACGGAAATGGATCGTGCGGATGGAAGTTCTATAAACTCAAAATAAACAAAACAGAAAACTCGTCCATAAAATTGAACATCCTCTAAATTTAAAAGCTTCATACTGTTTAACAATATTGTACTAAATTGCTCCCTCCTTCCAACTTTAGTTTGCCAGTTCGCCAATTATTTTTCTTGTGCAAAATGAGATGCCTCAATTTCAAAATATCAACGAATCAATTATTTATTTATTTCAAAAAGTTTGAAAGTATAAAGAAATGAATTAAATGATATAATATTACATATTATACTTTAAAAAAAACGTTGTGCCCATGACAACTAGGACAAATCCCAAAGTATTGCTGATGGGACTTGAATGATTCTATCCAAACCGTCTTTGGCCATAAGGGGCCAATGGTAATGGTCATTTCCGTCAGATTCCATAGTTTCTACCATGCATTGCAGGTGAGTCAAAAGAGCTTTGTTTGTTCACAACTATAAAAAAAGAGATAAAAAAAACAAAGGAAAAACTTGAACTTCTAAAAACTATTCTCGAGAAACTAGAAATCAGAATTGAATATGGCACCCTTATTTACTATTTTCAGTAAGGACACAATTGTAAGTGCAAACCTTGAAAAATGCGTGGTCAGCAATTTCAAATTTGGCATTCTCTTTTTCTTAATATAGTAGACAAACTGAACAACTAAAGTTGGGTGGAGGGTTATTATGAGTTGCAATGGCATAGAAGAAGGAAGGAAGAGAGACCGCTCCATTAAATTCTGTATGCATTTAATGTAAGCTTTGGGGACATTTTAACTATATGGCTAAAGAGTCCTCAGTTTCAATTAAGAGCAATAGTTGCCAATGCTATTTAATGATGGGAGCGTTTTTATTGTGTCCCCAAAGAGTTCGTAGTTTCGACGAAGAACAATAGTGGCCAATGGTTTATCTTTTTTCTGTAATAATTTGCATATATTTTTCTTTATTTTATTATTTTAAAGTCTTGTAATGCGTTGTCCGTTTGTATTCTTGTCCCTCCTTTTAATTTATCCAAGATTGCTTGTTTACTTTTTTTCTAGTATCAACAGGATTCAAATGTATCCCAGAAACGCTTATAAACAATCATTTATATAATGGGCCTGTATCTACATCTAAACTGTCTTTCAAATTTCAAATTAAGTCCCCCGTGTTTGGATAGGCCCTTTTGTCCTTCGGTATCGGCGGTACCGAATTTCGGTTAACCCGCCTGTAATCTCAAGTTGAACCACTTTAATAAATTAACTATTATTCTTATTATTATTTTGTTAAATCACAAAATTTTAAACGCATTTTTAATTTCCCTCCTTTAGTCTTCTCTCCCTTCATTCTCATTCCATATCAAAAAGAAGGGATGTTGTGATCGGATTTGTAACATAGTAGGTTTATTAACTGTAATAGTTTAATAACTGTAGCTAACTGTTTTATATTTGTAACTGAAGATGTCTGTATTGCCATGCACGCCGGATTCAGTCATGTAGCCTGATGCTGTAAGAATCACGTTATGAAGTCCTCTCAATAAACAGTTTATCTCCAATAGCGAAATCCTTCGTTTGATAAAAGAACCCTTTATGGCATTGGTCTCCCTATGAAGGTACAATGTGACAGTATTGTTCTGGTTTCTGACCCGTTCAGCTCAGTATCGGCGGTTACTGTGAGCCCAGTTCCACCTATCAAACTGGTAAATCGCCCTTGGGGCGGTAAGGCAAAGGCGTGAGCCTGGCGTTTTAGCTTGACACTGGAAGCTCATAGGTCGAAGTCTCATCTGACGATGCTACAAACTATCAAGCGTCCAACATTAGAAGGTGTTTGTAGCATCGTGTACCATTGGCATCATGCGAGATCGAGTGACTGAGCTGGCCACTCCTTCCAATCAGGAAACGCCCCTCTAGCATTAAATTGCTGCATTTAAATGCCATCTCCTGTATCAGGACTTGCGTTGATAAAAGTTTGTTCGATATCTCTTTGAAATTCGCACCAAGATTTTTTAAACATCCTACATATGAATTGCTCAGAAACCAATGCGGTTAAGTCACGATAACAAAAATTGAGAAAATTAATCATTTTAAAAACATAATTTTTTAAAACTTTTTGGTTTATTAATTTGATGAGAAAAGTATGTGAAGTCTATTTTTAGAGGGTAGGTTCAAAATGAAAAGAATATTCTCAATTCTATTAAAATTTACAAAATCAAAAAATTTTAGAAAGTGGACTTAACCGCCCTAATAGCACAAGATGCTGTACAACATTTCTAAGATATCTTCACGATGTTGTGCGGCATTCAGAATATCGAACAACGTCGTGGAGATATTGTTTAATATCTTGTGCTAATAGGGCGCATTAGCTTCTTAGCGACTCATATATCGCAGATAGCAGCAGGAACGTCGATAATCGAAAAAGTCACATTTTATTATTATAATTCTTAGGCTAAGAGATAGTGAGTACAGAAGACTTAACCATATTGGCTTCTTAGCGACTCATGTATCACAGATAGGAGCAGAAACGTCGATAATCGAAAAGGTCACTTTTTATGATTATAATTCTTAGGCTAAGAGATAGTGATTACAGAAGACTTAACTATATTGACTTCTTAGCGACTCAT
>BGPR01000810.1:185775-213904 GCA_013235015.1 Araneus ventricosus | reverse complement strand
CTTCTTAGCGACTCATATATCCCAGATAGCAGCAGGAACGTCGATAATCGAAAAAGTCACATTTTCTGATTATAATTATTAGGCTAAGAGATAGTGAGTACAGTCCTAAATTTCACAGAAATCATTTGCATAATAAAGTATTTTGAACAAGACCCATGCAAATTAAGAGTTTGGAAACAAACAAAAGTGCACCTGGTTTTGGCATGTTTTCTTACGTAAAATACACTTTATTTCTTTCAGTTGCCTATGCAGTTATCGCTGTCATGATGGTGTACCTACTTTCTTTTCAACTTCTGATGTGGAAATTGTCCGCGAGAACTCTTGAGGAATATTTCTCATTTTCCTTGTTCCATAAATTGTGCATTTGCTTATATCCAAGTGGAGGTCTGCTTACTTCTTTCTTAATAATGCATCTCTTCGAAAATGGCAGTAAGTGGAGAATATTAGATAAATTCAATGTTTGTCTTCGGTCTGACGCAATACAAATGCTAACACGATCGGGCGCAACTCATCTGTGAGATTAAAAGATAAATATTTGTTCAGGCTTAAGGAAAATCTTATCAAACTGAACTATTGGGTCATACAAAGCTATATTTGCGTTTTAAAATAACTTTTTGTATTCCCTGCCGATTTCAACTAAGAAAATGTCCAGGGATTCAGGAGGGAGTTGACGTTTGTTTCTCCGTCAGGTTCCTTATCATAACAATTGTTGTAGATGAGAGTCTGAAATAAGTCGACATCTTTAAAACAATATATTGGAAATAACGATCAATATCATTGAATGAGGGGCTGGAACACAGGTGAAAGAAAATACAAACATAATCGTGTGTAACTCATATATCAGATTAACGCGCCCCTCACATACATCAAAAGAGCACTAGAGAAAAAACCTTACACGTGTCTGCTTTTATCAGCATCACAAAATTACAATTAAATGTCTGCTTTGATCAGTATTCCCAAAATTAAATGTCTTCTTTGATCGGTATTCACAAAGTTACAATTAAATGTCTCGCCCTTACCAAAATAACTCAAATGTTTTAATGATGTCAAAACAAATCCTTTATTCAAGCAACATTCGCCTTCAAGGAAAATACAAGAAAATTCGGAGAAAATCGAACTTCGTGTTTGGTTGTGACTGCGTATCCGACAAATTTATAGACAAACAGGCAAAATGCCGAAAGAGCGAGTTAGAACAGGACTTCGGCGCACTAGGGCGAAAATCGGGAATATGCTCTTGAAATCTATGGCGATTGGTTTTCACCGTCCGGAATTGCTAGTACCACCATTTTAGACCATTCACAAGCGGAACTTCGCGCTAACTGCACTAGAAAGTTCACTAGATTGTGTTGCACTTGCATACAGTCATTAAATATCAATCAATCGGATCTTCGCGCTAACTGCACTAGAAAGTTCACTAGATTGTGCTGCACTTGCATACGGTCATTAAATATCAATCAAGCGGATCTTCGCGCTAACTGCACTTGAAAGTTCACTAGATTGTATTGCACTTGCGTACAGTCATTAAATATCAATCAATGAGCTGTGGCAGTCAGTTGTGTGTCTGAGAAGAATAGGTCTTTTAGATGCAATTATTCCGTCTTCTATAACTATTATTAATTTGTAAACGAAATCTACTTTTGATAGAAAAAATACTAAAAGAAAATTTGGACTATACAATAATACACGTAGATTTCATTCATATGTTAACTAATTCAAGAAAAATTCTCTCAGATTTATATAATACATTCTTAAAATACCAAGAACTTTGATTTCTAGGAAAACAAATTTTCGATTTTTCTGTACGCTTTGCCAGATCTTCTTGCCAATGGCTTCAAAAAAAGTGTCGAATTTCTTAATCACTGTTTGGCAACAGCTCGCAAGTTTGTTTTGTTTACATTCGATTCGGCGAATTTAGTTTGATCTGAGACCACGAAATTTTTCAAAATGAGTTCGGCAGATTCAATTATAAATCGAAATCGTCGAAAAAGAGAACTGTTAAACAACTAAAACTGTTGAGGAATCTTTCCTAAGACGATCCAATCGGGATATACAAAATAGACTCAAGCGTTTTTGTGTGCCCTATTAGCACAAGATGTTCTACGACTTCTCCATGATGTTGTTACAATATTCCGAATGCTGTACAACATCATAAAAATATGGTGTGAATATTGCAGGGCATCTTGTGCTAATAGGGGAAGTTTCCGAGTTATAGGAACATAGTTGATTATGACAGGACTCTGTTCTTTTATCCATGTAGCGAAGATTTTTTTATCATTATTCCAGTGTAAAAAAAGCATGTTTAAAATTTTGTTGGCAAAGCAAGAATTTTAGACTATTTTGGCTATTTTGTTAATTTCATAAAGGTAAAAGTAAATAATTATTATGGGTTTTAATTTTAAATAGTGAATCTGAACATATTTAAAGCCATTTGCCAGTTTAAAGTGTCCTTTTTAAGCTAAAAGTTTGTGAAATGTGTTAATTCATCTTTCGAAAACTTAAATTTTCTAAGGTTTTTAACACATAAAAATCTATCCAGGGAGGAAAGTTATATCTTTCTTGGCTAAATAATTATTACAGAGAGTGTGCATACATGTGGCGAAGCTTTTCTCTGTAATAATTCATTGAGAAGTGTGGATGTTTAGAAGTTTATTGGAATGTGAAGTTAGGACTAATGATACTGTGGAAGAAACATTCAATTGTGTGTAACAAAAAGTTTTGAGTGCCTGATTTCTGATTGATGAAAATAATTTTTATTTGTAAACATCTTATCAAACATTTTAGCATTCAAATTTCTTTCTAACATTTACATATATATGGTATAAAGGTAAAATTTTAATTTTATAAATTGATTTTTAGTAATTGAAAGTTTAGTTTTAGTTTTTAAAACGAATTTAGATAGAACGTCCTGCTCTTCAAATAATTTAAATTTACTTTTAGTAATTAATGTATTTATGAGTTCCTATTACTAGCAGGCACACAAAACTGTTCAGCGAGCGACCGAAGTGAGCTGGGATCACATAGTGATCCCAAAAGGATCACAACGTGATTCTTGGGTGTTGACGAGCTGAGCGAGTAGGGGGTGTAGCCCTCTACTAGCTATAAATTCTAGCAAACTTACACGAATCACTGATTGAACACCTCTTGTCTATGATCAACAGATGATTGATTAGGAGTTAAAGGCTTGTACGCAAATGTTGCTTACTGTACGCAAGTGTCTTAACACCGTTCACTGAACAGTTTTTAAAGGTATGTACTCGGCTAACCACATTGCACTTTCTCACGAACAGTCGCACTTGTGCTGAAGGTGGCTGATTTTGACCATGCTGCGCCAGAATTATAGCTAAATTTTCATTCATCTAAAACAAAACTGTTCCAAGCGGTTAGAGACAGTTAAGCCATGATAAAGTGACATGATAATAACAGTTTTATTGGTGCCTAAAAAGCATAGAAAAGGTGCAAAGATGTAACTAAATGTCCTAAAAAAATAAAATCCTTTATATTTTAAAAATGGAAAATTTTGATAATGTGGGATATTACCAGAGGCTAAAGGAATGAAGTATGAATGTCTCTTCAATCGCACATTGCTTACCGTCTGGCGATCACGTTCAAATTCTGACTATAAGCTTTCTAAAAAAATTTTCACTGTTTCATCTGAAAGTATTGTCACGCATTTTCTCTATTGTATTGAATATTTTTTACTTAGATGAAGGAGTTCAGTGGGGTAATTTGACCGAATATCCGATGGTCCCTGACATTAACATGCTAATGGTCATTCTAATGATGGTACTCTCATGCTTCTTCTACATCTTTGCCATCTGGTATTTTGATACGGTCTGGCCATGGCAGCCCGGAGTGCGGAAGCCATTTTATTTCTTCTTAACGGTAAGTGAAATTTCTTTTGCCGCGAGTTGTCTTTTAAACCATCCAAATACCCACTTGCTTTCATCCTTTATTGAATAACCGATTCAGAGTTCAATTCTTTATAGAGAAGCTACTGGTTTGGTGAAACACCAGTTGTTCCGGATGAAATCGAATTAGTGAGAAATGAAAACTCTGCTGACAATGTTGAGGAGGAACCGAGAAATGCCGTAAGCAGCGTCGTCATTAAGGATTTGTCGAAGGTGATTACAGACATGCAATTGCTAATTGTATCAATATTCTTTTTTCTTTCTTTCTTTTCTTCCATTTTTCCTCCGTAACATATTTTGAATCGAAATTAAAAGTAGAGCTTCTTGACTTCAGACTTCCTTTCACCAGGTTGAAATTGAATATATCTGTCTTATAATTGAGACACATAACATCTAAATTTTTTGGTCGCCACCATATTTTTAAAACAATTATAGTGTGTGCCTTGTGTTCTGTAGTTTCTTCATATTAAGCCGGGATTCAACAAATAACTCTCAGAGTTTTATAAACAAAAGAACATTTATTAAGACGATTGACATGTGTACGGACAATAACAGATCACAAACAAGAGTCTAGACGAAGAACTGATACCAGAATACATTAACAGAATTCTGACAGAACATTTATAAAAGAATTAAAAGCACAACGTTAGCAATGGACCTTATGCATGTGACGCCACATCCTCCGACACGTGACCTGCCGAAGGCAGCCATTGGTTAGTCTTAAACAGCTGACTCAGAACTGCTTTTATTTCTGAGTCGCTTATAGGCCGATCGTTTTGTTTATTCCTCCACAGCTGTTTTTTTATACTCTCGAACCCAAACGGTGCATAAGGTCCATTTATATCAGGAACAGTAGCTGTTATGCGCAGTGATAAGAGCATTAACCACTTTGATTTTGACATTCTTGTATATTTCTGTCTGTTAAAAAAATAATAAGGAAGATATTTGACATCCTTAATAATTAATTTGAAACGTTTCATTTTGCACATACAGGTTGTCCAACGAGGAAGTTCTTCGAGGTTGGTCCTATCTGATGTGTCCTTAAAATGCTATGAAGGACAAATAATTACTCTTCTGGGTCACAGTGAAACTGGGAAAACTTCGCTAATTAATATACTTACAGGTAAAAGGTTAAATATGATATGTTTTTAATAAAGCTTTTTGTGCACAATGTTTCGAACGGGTTCTGACAAATTTCGTGTTTTGATAAGGGATGCTAAAACAATTATGTTAATTTTTTGACAGAACATATAGAAGGGGACACCACGTGTGTGCACTAACGATATTAGACGAATACATGCAAATCTTTTATTACACATATTGAAAACTACAATAGTACATTGCTTTTCGACATTCAGATTGAGGCACTTGCCATAATGCATTTGTAGAGCTGAAATTTCTTCTTCAAAATAAATTACCACCAGGAAAGGAACCCGCTCTATAATAGCATCGGTGACAACATCGTCATCGTCGAACCTTTTACGATACAAACAATGGTTTCATGTGACAGAAGAGGTGGCAATCACTTAGTGCCACATCTGGGCCATATTCGCACTAAGTGATTAAGTAAGCACTATACCACCTGGGGATGGTGAAAATATTCCAAAGGATCTGCTAAAAATCTCTTAGCTGCATGTAGCGTTGTGCGGGTGAACATTATCGTGAACCGTGATCACACCAGAACTTAGCATGCACTTAAGCTTGTTTTGGATGACTCACACAAATAGCGATGTATCCAAGTTGCCGCAATTTTTTCGGACTCAAAAATCGTAGTGCTGCAATTTATTCACATTTGGAGATATTTTCCATTTCGTTGTTCACTTTGAATTGACCTAGCGAATGAGTTAAATGCAACAGTCTTTTAATTTTCTCAATACTGCTTATCTAAGCCTGCGTAAAACGCAACATAAATGACATTGCTACCCCTCGTCTATTTCTGGCACATGTGTAAGAGAAGTTTATTTTTCGAATTGCCCTCGTAAATCCATTTTAACCGAACAAAAGTGAGGGTTGTTCCAGATAACGAAGTTTTCGGTTAACTATTACTATACTTTGAGGTAAAATAGACTAAGGATCTTCGAACCTCTAGTCTGGAGAGTATCTGGTCTTCGTCTGGCTTGATTGCGTCAATCGTTGCATTCTATGTGTCACGCATCACAAAACAAACAGAGAGAATTTCAGCCTAAACATTTTATCATGTTTATAAAAGCGAAAGTAAAAGTTCAGCTTTGGAACTAATATCGAAAGAAGGAGATTTTTTTACCATAATGTTAACAAAGGTAAAAATACTCTAGTGAAATATCTGATGAAACAATGAAACTCATTGGAATTTTATTGCAGTAATAAAATGCAGTGTTACGAATTATGTTAAAAATTAATTTTGAAAAATTCATTAATATTAACGAAAATTGTAAAGAAATGAAATTGGAGTCAATGAAAAAACTAATATTTTGAATTTAAAAATGGTGCAAAAAAAGTGTTTGTGCGATATTATGTTCCTTAGTTATTGCGCAAACGCATTAACATTTCGGTTAATTTTAAATTAATTAAAACTAATTCTTTTACTAAATTTGGAAAAACATTTTCTTAGTGCGCATTTAATACACAAGAAGTAAATGCATGCGAAATATGGTAGTTCTAGGATAGACAGTCTGCACCGTATAGCGTTGTATTTTATGCGTAACGATTTCTGTATCGCGCAATTTGTAGAAAGTATGCAGGCCTAAAAACATATCTAACTAAAAATTGGTTCGCCTTTGACGTTAGGACTAACAACGCCTTCTAGAGCACACATCCCCTCCTAAATGTTTCTATCTAAAATTGATTTATTTCGGTATGTCTCGCAGCCTATACAGTCTCCGGTAGCACATGCGGATCATTCAGTATATTTACAGAGTTTTCAATTCATTATCAAACTTCTTATATTTCCGCTTAGAGAAGTTGTTCTGTATAAAAATTACTGGAACAGTTGTTCTCTTCGAGTAATTCATAAACCTTTGTGGTTTGAGAAGTGTATATATATGGCATAACTGTTATATATTTTAAAATTTCAGGTAAAGAACTTCCAACGAAAGGTTCTGTTTCTGTGGCTGGCTTGGATATTTCGACAAACAGGACTCGCAAACTTCTTGGCGTATGTCCTCAACACAATGTTCTGTACGACGAACTTTCGGTTGAACAGCATTTGAAATTCTACGCTGCGGTAAGTAACGTGATTTTAATATTCTTTGATCTGCCTTTTAGATTTTCTAGGCTTGGGTCTCGCTAATTAATAAGGGGACCAATCGTCCTCCTTTTGTAAGTCTTCCTTTTGTTCTGTGTCTTCTCGAAAACTGTGCAATAAATGATGTTACAATTTTTTTTACTATGCATTTATCATATTATTGTGTATTCTGTATTAGTTGTTGTAATGAATTAAATGTTTCTTTTATTTATGACATTTTTTAGCTTCAATTTATTTGTGTCATCCTTTTGTTAGAAGTTGAATGTTGGTCACCTTATAATTAATAATATATAAAAAATGACGGGAGGCTGTCTTTTTCAAACAGCCGCTGATGTTAAAGGCGTAGGACTATTTTACTCGCGTGTCTCTTTTGTTTCAAAAAGTTTCTCGGAGCTTTGTTACTCGCGATACTCTTTTCTTAACTGAAGTTACTCGCGATACTCTTGTTCCTAAAGTGACTCGTGATTCTCTTTTGTTCCTGGAAGTTACTCGTGATTCTCTTTTGTTTCTGGAAGTCACTCTCAATTTTCTTTTGTCTCTCTGAAATACTAATGTATGGAAAATTGGCAAAATAAAATGAAATTAAGGTTATAATGAAAATAGTTTTATTTTTTAATAAAATATATTACAAGTCAATTCTTTTGCAAATTTGTCAATTCTTTTGTTTTTCTTTTTCTTCCTCGTTCTCTTTAAAATGTTTTACAAAGAGTTTTGTACAATGTTCATCGATTTCCTCCCATATTCGTTTTCGAAGACACTCTACACTGTAAGTTGGAAGAGGCAAACCCAAACCTGAACTCACTGTGAACAAACCTGTTGATGTTGAATCACTTCCGCAAATTAGATGCCGCTACCTCTGCGGCCATTTTCTTTTGTTTCTTATTCTCATAATATCGTTTACATCACTCTTTTGCAAATAAGGTCGAACGTTCCTTATTTTGCTGTTTCTTTCGTTCCCTCTCCTGCTGCTTCTTTTGTTCCTTTTCCTGCTGTTTCTTTCGTTGCTTCTGCTGCTTCAACAATTCTTTTCTTAACTTCTTTATATCTCGTTAGGCATCTCGTTGGCGTTTCCTTCTTTGTAAATTTACATTTGGAGCCATTATTTTATTAAATCTATCGAAACAAAATTTTCAACTCAGTCACGAAATCTCGTTCCCGAAAACGTTCCAAACGAGAGCCTCAGCCAATTGTGAGGCGAGCACCTCATGCATGTGACGTCACCAATTCATGCGTATTTTTGCCCAACTTTGCGACTCAGTAGTTGCTGAACTACAATTCCGATTTTGAATTTTTTTTGTAACTTCTGTCGTTACCCTTTATCTCTGAAATAAGACATTAATTATGTTTTTAATATATGTAGTTACCGAGATACAGAGGTTCTCCCATACAACGCTTTTTGTGGCGTTTTGGCGTGTGAATCAAATTCCTTCCTGAGACCCCAATGGGAGGAATGTATTCCTACTTTAAAACATGAAAGGTGAAATAAATTAGCATTTTATACCTTTAAGGGGACACATTACCTTCTGAACATTTTTTTTATTTGAAGAATTATTAAAAAGGTTTTCATTCTATTAAAACTTAACAAACATATAAAGTCAACTTTAAGAGAAAAAATTCATTTTTTTCTGCTTCTTAAGATGAAATTGAAATTTTTTGAAGAAATATTCAATTTTTTAAAATTTCCTACTACTTTTTCAAACATGAATACTTTTGCTTCAAATTTTATTTACAGATTCACTGAAATATATTACATAAAACTATGCATGGATTTTAAGGTGCATCTAATATTCGCTTAAATATAGATTTTTTTCGGTTTTATGTGGTTAAAAATTAGGAAATTTTGCACGACCTCAATTTATATCTTGTATATAAAAAAAACTAAGCAACCCAATGCTTATTGCATGGCCAGTTTTACCATATGCATAATTATAAATAAGTACAAAAAATGAAAGCTCCATCTAAAACAGGAAAAAAGCCTTTGCATTTTCAAAACATGAAAGTGAAAAAAAAAGTCCGGCATGGAGGAAAAGCCAATTAAAGTTGTCATTTGCGCATGTTTATCATTGGTCATCGTAAATAAAAAACTAAACAACTTCTATAATATTAAAGGTACACATTTGAAATTTTGATATATTGAGTAGAAAGATAAGATCAACAAAATACGCCAATGAAATAAAAATTGATACTTTGTCCATATTTTGGGTAATGAGTCCTCTTAAAAAGTCTATTTAAAGTCTCAATTTTAATTTTCGCTTAAAAACATTTAAATTACCAATCTGGGACGAGATATGCATGAAACGAATATGACGTCGGGCAAAAGAAAAATTTGAATTTAAAAAATCATTAATTTGTGTAGGATTTTCAAAATAATTAAATAAAACACACAAATCACGTATGAAGTATAATTTTTAATAATTTAGTTTTCGTAATATGAACAACTGAAATTGGAAGTGGATCCAGTTCTGTATAATATTTGAGGCTTTTCGTTTTTCCATCAAAGGTTTTCTGAAAGGATTTACCTTGTTTCAATAAGACATATGTCGCTAGAATGAAAACTTTACATTTTTTTATTTGCTGCCAACTGACTGACAAAGAAAAAACGTTGTCCCGGAACATTATATGAAAATCTTTCATTTTTAAAGTGAGATAAATTCTTTTTGATTAAGAAATATATAGGTGTCCGAAAAGTCCTTGACGCATTTCAAAATGTAATAAAAAATTGTGATATCAGGTGGCAGTTTCTCTAAATTGTGTTATGCTTCATAAAGTTTTTTTGACATAGGACTACATTCCTCCCATTGGGGTCTGAGGAAGGAAATTGATTCACACGCCAAAATGCAACAAAACTTGGTATGGGAGATCCTCTATATCTCGGTAACTACATATGTTAAAAACATAACTCATGTCTTATTTTAGAGATAGAGGGTAACAACAGACGTTACAAAAAAAATTAAAAATAGGAAAAGTAGTTCAGCGACTACTGGGTCGCAAAGCTGGACAAAAATACGCATGAATTGATCACGCGATCCTCTATGTCTCAGTAACTACATATGTTAAAAACATAAATAATGTCTTATTTTAAAGATAAAGGGTGAAAACAGAAGTTACAAAAAAAACTTACTTAAACTTAAGAACTTACGAGAAAGTTCGAGAAACAAAAGAGTCACGCGTGTAAAGTAGTCCTACGCCTTTAACATCAGCGGCTGTTTGAAACGACAGCCTCCCGTCATTTTTTACCATAAAGAAATTATTAATAAATCATAAATTTAATTTTAATAAATCTCTGAACCGCAAAACAGTATCGATATACTGGTGTTCGTGCAATTCCTAATTCCCGCGAAGCACTTCGTGTTGACCATGTAGGATTGCGAATAAACATTTGGCGGATTCGTTCGGTATCATCATCTGACGTGCGTGGCGTTACACTTTTTTGTCCGTCCAACACGCTTCCAATCTCTAAATATCTTGCCATGACAAAATGCAGTTTCGACAAGGAGCAGCTTTTTGAAACGTTGTACAAAACTTTATTCGAAGTTGAATAAATTGACTTTGTTTCAAAGTATCGACAAACGCAGTTTAGTTTTTCGGTTGGAGTCGTCATACTTACATGCAACAACGGATTGAAAGCTAACTTTACTAAGCTAATGCTGTACCACTAGCGCTATCTATGTGCAGACAAATGAACCATTCTTTATATCAAAACACTTTATTGAGCGTAATGCAATTTAGTGAAAACCGCACACTGATATCAAATATTTTTTTTATTAAATTTTGAAATGTGTCAAGGACTTTTGCGACATCCTGTATTTTATATCAGGTCTTTTCTTTGAGTTAAGAAATATTCACGTTTAAATGTAAAAGAAATTGTCGAAATAGTTTCTGCATTTATATGTTTACTGCGATCTCAAACTCCATCTCACTGTTTACTTTGAATTTTAGATGAAAGGAACCTCATTGCGACAACTCACTTGTGAAGCCGAGCAAGTTCTGAATAGCTTGAAGCTGACCAGCAAAAAGACGGAAATGGTGTCAAATTTATCCTACGCAGACAAAAGGAAACTATGCCTTGCCATTGCGATTGTTGGCGGTTCCAAAGTATGTTACTTTTCACTTATTTTTTGCTGATATACCCGGAGTTGCTCGGATTTAGAATGTTTTCGCGCCTAATTTGTGACCAAAATTTGAAGTACTAATAAAGCAAACAATGTTTTTAACATAACAAGGGCTACAGTTACAGTTAGAAGCATATCGTAACAGATGTTGACGGCTACGTGATATGCGAGAAAGTAAAAATTATATTTGAGATTTACTCTCGACAGATGCCAATGCGCTCATAAACAAATTCATTTTTAAAAGATTAAATATAATATTTTTAATGTACAATAACTTTTCACAAAATACTATAATATAGCCAGAAATTTTAACCCTTTCTAAAGCCGTGGGAATATACTTCCCACCAAATTCATCGATTTTTAAATGCTTTTTTAGGGTTGGCGTAAGTTATCGCCTAATTTTTTGATGAAACAAAAACCTGGATGTTCCAAATTCTTATCTCAAACCATAACGAAATGTCTTGACTTGGTAATTAATTATTAATTAATATAATCAATTAACAAAAATAATATCATCTAATAAGCTAAATGAATTTCTTTTGGGCACGAAACTTTAGGGGTTAGGGCTCCAGTCTACCGTCCAAACAGGCTTCCTTGCTGCCCTCATCATGCATGCAGTTGATCCTCCACATGGAACCATGACGTATTAGGAATAGCATCGTTTATTTGTATTTTACTTCCACTTCGAACCGGAAACCGAGTACCGAAATAATTAAAACCCATCCTCGTACTCACGATGCACTCATTCGTATGGGATTATCTTAGTGGCGTGGATTGACGCTCCGTTTTGAACCGACACGAGGCCTGTTTTGATTCAAAACAGACTTCATCATATTGAACTGTCGTACGATGATTAGGAAGGCAAACTATCACGTTGCACCAGTGGGAGGATGTTGGCCTTCCCTGGCAGATTTAACATACGCCAGATCCACATGCGGGAAAGATTTTCTGTGGACTCTGGGTTTAGAATCGAGCCGAGACCTTACAATGCAGTCACCGCGGCTGTCCCTATACGTAGGGACTTGGAATAAGTTGAATTCGAATTCCTCCACGTAGGAGTGGAATAAGTTGAATTCCTCCACGTAGGAGTGGAATAAGTTGAATTCCTCCACGTAGGAGTGGAATAAGTTGAATTCCTCCACGTAGGAGTGGAATAAGTTAAATTCCTCCACGTAGGAGTGGAATAAGTTGAATTTCACTTCGGGCGTTTTTCCTTCTTGGAACAGACATAAAAACAGAAATAAATGAATGCAAGTTAGTTTTGTCTCAAGATTACAGTTGCAAACAATTTCATGCATCGCTTTTAATTCAGAAAATAATTGTGTGTACGGATCCCTTATCTCGTAAAGTAGATGTTGCCCATTATTTAAACATGCCGCACTAAACATGACCCAATAGCTAATTTCTAAACAGTTAAAAATAGTCTATTTTCAATAATATATTTTCAATTGGGAAAATGCTCTAAATGACGTACGGAATTATGTCTCATTCTTTTTCAGTACAGGAATGTGCTGCTGAAGACATTACAGTCTTTCACCACTCTTCTGGAATTAAAAGAGACGAAGTTATGAAGCTTTGAATTTTATAGTTTTAAGCCAATCAGCGGCTGCGTCGAACAAGCTCTGAGGGTTGGCTGGAGGATCTCACTCGAGGGACCAATGAAAGGGCCTAAAACAGCAATATTCAAATCTCATATCTCTGTCAGTTTGGGTGGCAGAAGAGTCGCTTCTCTCTAACGGTTAGAAATTAGCTATTGGGCCACGTTTAGAGTAGGCACTTTGTGTAATTTAATTCAATATCGAATCGTATTCCACTATTAGTTCAAACTCAAAGTGTAATTGAGGCATAGAGAATCAAATCTTATTTTAAAAGCAGAACATCAGGACACAAAAGAAAAGGTGGACCTCTGTAGGAGGCTCTTTGTAAGTGAATTAAGAACAAGAAGAGGATAAACCAGAAAAAAAATGTGCAAGACAGGTATAATGGAATACAAATTACAATAACATAAATAACAACAATCTTTGCGACGGTGTATCCTTTGAAGATTTACTTTCAATGCTCCGAATCTTTGTTGTTGATATTGCTTGTCATTCTATCTGTCGCTCGAAACATGACTTATAATGTTATGCATGTTATCGTGCTATTGAAAATTTGTGTCCCATTAACTCTCTAAACGTTTCAACCGCATTTTTTCGTTTCAGACATTGAGTTCCAAAATAGATCATTCATGTCTACGTATATGATTTCTTAAACTACTATGGATAAAATAATCTTAGTATTTCTGAGACTTAATTAAACGTGATAAAGATCAAATTATTAACTTTAAAAGCAAATTTTCAAGACGTTAACCACTTCAGTGGAATTAAGAAATAATGGAGTTATATTTTTTTTTTTCCTTTGGCGTACCGTGTACTTCTGCAAAGGTAAAAGCATAAATGAAATTTCAGGCCTGTAGGTGTAAAATTAAAAAAAAGTTACTGCATGTCCGGCATCCGGACAATACCGGATACTTCAACTGATAAAAGACAAAAAATAACACAAATTTCACTTTAAAATGGTTGTCAAAGGATAATAAAATATTGTTGAAGACTTTTAAATGGTAAAAAAAGGATTAAAAACAAGAAATTACTTGAAAAAAATTCACCACGGAGCTCCATTTTGGGAAGAATGATGATTTTGTCGATTTTTTTTTTGGAAAAACTAAAAAAAATGAATCGTGCCCGAAACGAAAAATTCTTCCAAAGATCATATTTCTAAGAAAATCGAGAATCGAATTAAAAAAGCTGCATGTTGTTCGTCAATTATTGAATTAACAGAAGCTGCTCAAAGTTGATGTCCGGTATACCGGACACCAGGTCTGAAGGGGATCAGATCAAAATAGTTAAGCGCTAACAGATTTAAACTTGTGATGTACACTTTATCAAATGTATCATTTTCTTGTTCTTAATTCACTGACAAAGTGTCCCCTGGAGCGGTCTCTCTTTGTTTTTGTGTCCCCCTTTGTTTTTGGGTCACCTGTAGCGGTTCTCCTTTTTCTGTGTCCCCTGTTTCGGTCCCACTTTGTTTCTGTGTCCCCTGCTTTTGTGCCCCCTTTGTTTTTGTGCCCCCTGTTTTGGTCCCCCTTTGTTTTTGTGTCCCCTGTAGCTTTCTCCTTTTGCTTTGGTGTCCTCATGTTCTATTGTAAAAAAGTGACTTGGTTCTCTACGCCTGAACTACATTTTGAGTTTGTCTAGTGATTTTAGATTCACTCGGAATTCAATTTTTAGCGTGATTAAATGGCTCACAACTTCTAGGTTTTGCTCTTGGATGAACCAACATATGGTATGGATGCTGAGTCAAAAAGGCATGTGTGGGATGCGCTGCTAGCAGTAAAACACGACCGCACAGTCATCGTGACTACACAGTCCTGTGAGGAAGCTGATATTCTGGGAGATCGCATAGCCGTGATGGCTGAAGGCGAAATACACGGTTGTGGAACGCCTGCTTTTATCAAACAAAAGTTAGGTATGTTATTTAAAAAATTCATTCAATTATTGCCTTTATTTGTAAGCATTAACTATCTATTTATTAAAAATAATAATTTAATAATTAAAATAATAAATAATAATTTAATAATAAATAATTTAATAACAAATAATAATTTAATAATAAATAATAATTTAATAATAAATAATTTAATAACAAATAATAATTTAATAATAAATAATAATTTAAATAATAAATAATAATTTAAAAAATAATTTAATAAAAACAATTCTTAAACACACTTTTATTAGAGCATCCAAATTAGATTTCTTTTTATTATTATTTTCTAATTTTTAGTCTTTAATTTATAATTTATAATTATAAATATTTTAGAATCTTCTTATAAATTTGTTCTTAATTTCTCAATAAGATGGCGTTCCTCATATATGGAAACAAAGTCTAATTTTAAAAAATCGATTAACTCATAATTAAATCGTGAAAAATTAAAATATTGTATTGTCACCGAGAACGCAAGCGCTGAAATTTGAAAACTTAGAGATATAATTCTCTTTCAGGTGCTGGATATCATTTGCACGTCCTGAAAGATGTGAACTTTGATTTGCAAGGTTTGAAGTCCCTCATCACAAAACATGTCTCCACTGCGACTTGCGAAAATGAATCATACAAAGAGGTCTCCTTTAATCTGGGCGATGCTTCCCCGGCTTCGCCCAGACTTGTTTCGTTGCATCAGACCAGGTTTGGAGACTTGTTCGAGGATTTAGACAGCCGTAAAGCTGAACTTGGAATTATCTCCTATGGTGTATCGTTATCAACTATTAGGGATGTTTTGTCGACGTAAGTATTTATTTATTTAACATCCATGCCGACCTACTTCCCTAAGAGTATACAGCTTTCTAGCGATCGATGGAGGAACAGTTAAAAAATAGTGTTACATCATGTATTACTAACATTATGCATACTTATTAAAATTATCATGTATTATTAACATTATACATTATTATTAAAATAATCATGTATTAAAATATTATTATGAAAATAGTCATTATTATTAAAACATTATTAAAATAATCATGTATTAAAATATTATTATTAAAATAATCATTATTATTAAAACATTATTATTAAAATAATCATGTATTAAAAAATTATTATTAAAATAATCATTATTATTAAAATAGTCATGTAAAATAAATTAAGTGTATCATGTATTATTAACATTATACATTATTGTTAAAATAGTGTACATTTATAAAAATACAGTAGAACCCCGGAAATCCGAAATTCTGGATAATCTGAACATCTTTTCTTTAATTTTCTGAAAGCAAATTATCAAAAAATGAAGGAAAAATAACAATTATGAATCAGAAGCAAAGCTGATGTTTATTCGTAACTTAAAAGAAGTATTCAAATTGGTGTTTAAGAATGAATGCAACGCCTTAATTAGTAGAGACAAACTCAGATATCTTCTGTTTACCCTCAACTTCTTTGCCACTGTACCGTGCAAATCGTCGCGTGCTTTCGTAAGCTTTCACAGAGCACCCAGAGTCAATACTCTACTGCATTTGGTATATAAAGAGTATTTTACCGAATTTCCCGGAAAATCCGAATAGAGGTCAGTCCCAATTAGTTCGGATTCCCTGGGTTCTACTGTACAAAATAATATGTAATTATTTTATGTTATTAGATAATAATAGTAATAACATTATATGTAATACATATATAAGGTTACAACTAATATAGACCAAATCGTGGAGGAACCAAAGTAACCCAAACTTCACTCACTTAAAACAACTAAGGCAGTAAAAAGCAGAAAAAGATAAGTTTAGAAAGACTCAAGAGCAATCTTAGCCAATTTATTTAATTAAAAGGCAGTCAACACATAGGGGAAATTGGTGTAAATAAGGGTAGCTAAGATTCGGAGGCCTGTTGGAGCTAAACTAATCGACATAGAGACTGTCAAATTTTATTAAAATATTCATTGTTTAAGGTAGTACAAAATATCATTCCTGAAAAGCCTTAGTTTCATAACTATTTAGCGTAAGACTGTTCCTCCCATTGGGGTCTCAGGAAGAAATTTGATTCATACGCCAAAACGCCACAAAAATCGTTGTATGGAAGATCCTCTATATCTCAGTAACTACATATGTTGAAAACATAAATAATATCTTATTTTAGAGATAAAGGGTAACAACAGAAGTTACGAAAACAATTGAAAATCGGAATTGTAGTTCAGCGATTACTGTATCGCAAAATTGGGCAAAAATGAGCATGAATTGGTGACGCGATCCTCTATAACTAGGTAACTACATATGTTAAAAACATAAGAAATGTCTTATTTTAGAGATAAAGGGTAAAAACAGAAGTCACAAAAAGAATTTGAAAATCGGAAAAGTGTCACGCGAGTAAAGTAGTCCTACGCCTTTATCATCAGCGGCTGTTTGAAAAAGACAGCAGTCCGCCATTTTTTATTAATGATTTTTTTTATGAAAAAAGTCAAATCACCCGGTTTTACCCCACTAGCGGTGTAAAACCGGATACTCATGTTAACTTTATTGGAAATTCAGAAAAATATAGATTTTCAGTGGAAAACTAGTAGACATTTTTATTTAATGTGATATTTTAAGAATACGTGCTATAAAAATTAACATGTTAAGCTGTTGTCTTCTTCCTCCGCTTTCGTGGGCCCACCTAAGGCAGTTCATATATTGGACCGCCCTTCTCAATTCTTGAAGTTAGAAAATATATCATTACACTATAAACAATCATTGTGAGTTGTGTTTTTATCGCCTTCATTGGAAGAATCATCAATACAGTCTGCTCCGTTTATGCGCAACTTGTGGTGCCCGATCTTACCCAAAGTGCAGAGCTTATATAAAAGGAAATTGCATATCTTAGATATATACAGGGTGGTTATAATTAAAGTTATCCTATTCAGACCTACGTAGAGTCCGTTCTGGTGTACAGATGTCGATGAAACTTGCTTTATCTATACTTATAAAAGGCAATGTTTGCGTATGCGTGTGTGTGTGTTTGCCTGCGATGTCCAGACAAATCTATCGCACTTAAACTCATGAAATTTGGCACACAGGTAGCCGTAATGGTGACTGAATGCACCTCGAAGCCGAATTTTAAAATTTATTCTAGAAAATTTTTTATTTAATGTTTTGAGTTGTTTTGGGTGATTTTTCGCACTAATTTCTCAATAGCATGGTTTAGGATAAATGTACGACAAAAATAGATACACCACCGGAAAGAGCACACGATTTCCGTTCTAATGAAGTTAGTTTTGAATCTCTAACGTAATTTATTGAATTTTTAGAATTTTTTTAAAAAATAGCCAGTTTCGCCATCGCAATGTTACTTCTGTTTTTAAATTTGTTGCATCCAACTTTCTAATAACACTATTATTTTCAATTTTTTTCAGCTTATAACTAGAACGGTTCTGTCGGATTTAAAACAAGAACGGTTAAAATATCTTTTCCCGTTTTTTTTAATTAATTTTTTTCTGGGCGGTTGAGAGTTATTTTTCTCGATCGCGTTCCTCGCGCGGCACTTCCTCGGAACGTTGCTGGAAATTTTGATTGGCGGACGCGCAGGATAAGTCATGACCTTCACCTGAATGAATTACTTCGATTATTATTTTCGAATTCGATTTTATATTTTGCTTGCCGTATAAGAATCATTTTCCCGTTCCAATTTTGTAATATTGTTTTGGATTAACGTACTCTGTACTGTAGCACGAAAAAAATAAGCAGGAAAATCAAATAATGTGTATCTTTTGTTTTGATTTTGTTTTCAAAACTTTTTCATGTCATTGTTGGCGTTTTTTTTTTTTCATTTTGTTAAAGTCCTGATTCCACGGGCAACGCCGTGCGCGTACTGCTAGTACTTTATATAGACCATGGGCAAAAGAAATCTGCATTAAAAAAATAATAAATAATAATCTGCATTAATAAAATATTAAAAAAAATAATAGTCGAAATTTCGACTAATGTGGCGCATGAAGAACAAGAAACACAAGTTGCAAACTCAAAACTTTATTTAATCACAGAAGATGTTCAATGTGCATTCCATTTGCGTAAATCGCACTCTCAAAGCATGTTCAACAATAGCGCGAAGGGGTTTTTGATCAATTGCTGCAAAATGACTTGTTATGCTTGCTTTCAATTCAAGCAGATTCCGTATGCTTCCTCCATAGACACGATTACCTCCTGGTGGTTGAAATTTAAACTATTATTTTTTTATCGCAGATTTCTTTCCCCCATGATCCATATAGCGTATATACCAAGTTTCATCGACATCCGTCTCCCAGAACGGACTCTACGTTTGTCTGAATAGGGTAACTTTAATTATAACCATCCTGTATATAAAATATCAGAATAAATGTTTTTTGATAGAGTTGATATATATCTTATTGTTTGATAGAGGTGATATATATCTTAGTGTTTGATAGAGTTAATATATATGTTATTATTTGATAGAGTTGATATACATGTTATTGTTCGATAGAGTATAAATCCTTACTAAACTTCCAATAAGTTGGACTAAATTGAGTTTTTATAACAGTAATGTATGTTAAATAAGGATAGTTCAAAAACAAAAGAACATTAGACAGTTGACGTCTTAAAACAAATTCACATACACAGACGCCATGAATTCAATAGCAACAATACGGCCACTATGGCCGTTCTTTCTATAGATAGTGGAGTGTAATTCAGAATCTGTCTGCTAGAGAGGAGAACTAATAGCGCTAGAATCATCGAACCCAATTTTATCCCACTTCCTCCATAAAAAAATTTCAAAAAGAAGTGTTTCCTAAAAAACTTTTCATCTGAGACTTAAAATTTCTTATTGCATATCGTTAAGAACTATTAGAGACTTTGGCAACATAAATTAAATGTGAGGGTTTTTTTATTCTTTTACAAGACTTAATTTTTTTATGACGATATTTTAATTTTAGCTTTTTATCTTTCATCATTTCGTAGCAATATTCTCTCAAGGTAGGGAGACCACTGTTGAGATTTAGTACAAGTCATTTAATTTGGTCTCTAATTCTTTTGTTAAGAATCAATTATTGAAGGTAAAGAAAATGATCTACGAAACTCTTTTTAGACTTTGCCTCAGGCGAAATTTGGCCTGGATCTAAATTTGCGGGGGGTGTAAGAATCTAAGAGTTCTGTGACAAAAACAGTTTATACATTTTGCCATAATTTTCTTTTCGTACTTTAAATTGCACGGTTAATATTTTTATGGATATGTCTATAATTAGTAGGGGAGTTTGAGTTTAAGTTTGGTTTTATGGAGCAAGAGCCATATATTTGACCATGCTGTGCCAAACTATGTAGACATCCGTCAAGATAATGAAATTAATATATAAAAAATCAATGGGAAGAAAATACAAAAAGGAGCACTGCTTAAATATGTTGATAAAAACCAATTGACCGCAAAAAAGCAAAAAGGTTCACACGGGGAGCCTTGCCCAGTATAAGAGATAAATCAACCGAATTGGTTTTAAAAAAATTTAAACGTTGCGAGTAAAACTTCGGACATTCAGACAGTATGTGGTGGACTGACATAGTTGCATTGGGAGCACATTGGTGTCTGTTAAAAGAACAGTAGATGGCGATGGGTATATCGAGTGTGACCCACTCGTAGTCTTGCGAGAAGAGTATCCGCTTTTCTGTTCATTAGAGAAGACCAAGGTTGCACGTGGGGTTTAACAGCGTGAAGCTTGTTCTACGTCTCCGTGTCCCACTGTCTCTGCCATTTTGAATAAAAGAGTACTTTTGTACACTTTTTAAAATCAGTCAAAGGGACAGTAGAATTAGTTTGAGCACTCGCCAATTTGGCGACCTTGTCCGCTTCCTCATTGCCCGCAATCCCAACATGGGATGGCACCCAATACAATAAAATATTAAAATCACGAGATGCGAGTTTATTTAAAAGATGTAAAACATTTGAAACCAATGGATTGTGATGAAAATGAATATAAAATGATTTCAGAGACTCTAAAACACTTAGAGAATCCGTGTAGATGATGAACTTTCTTTCCAGGCAATCAGAAATTTGTTCCAAAGCAAGTAAAACAGCAGCTATCTGGGCTGTGAAAACGGAACAAGAGGAATGAAGTGTAAAAGAAAAGGTTGTGTTTGGAAATATAACGGCAAATTAAACATGATCAGATGATTTTGAATTGTCTGTATATATTGCAATGAAATCATAGACAGATATACCAATAAAGCCAAAATTAAAAAAGAAAGTAATACAAGCAATCCTAGAGTAATTTGAAGTAAACGAAAAGCAAAAAACAGAACAAGGAATCCATTCTAGTTCACTTTTTCAAGGGCTAAGAACTATTCGAAATGGATTCAAAAGAATATTTAGGGAATTTTCTGTAAGAAGCAGGCCTATTTTAGGCTAAGACAGAGCTTCTCATAGCCCGAATTCCCCAAAACAGAGAAACCTGGTAGCAAATCCACAAGAACATACATCAAAAGAAAAAGGAAAAAACATTAAAAACGCTAATAAGACTAACAAAATATTAGCCACCAAGCTTAATTAATAAGCTTTCATAAGGTGAAATCAAAAACTTACCCCATGAAGAAACAAGCCAGATTAAAATAATTTGCCCGCGCTTTAGAGAAAAGCAAAACAATGCAAATTGCAATGAAATCATTATATTCCAGTCTGTGTTCAATGAAAATTTGTTGATAAATGATATCAGCCGTGTCGGATTTGACAAAAGTTTGAAAGTTATTTAAAAATTGCACCACTGGAATTCTCCAAGGAGGAAAATTACTTTTCGGCTGTGGGGTTACATGTAGGTAAAGTAAATTTAATTCATAAAGAATGTCATGAACTCTTGTAAATAACAGGGTAGTAGGGGAGAGTCGCAGAATTTGGACTACCTGGACATTTTTTAATGCACAGTGTTAGATAAGTTTTCTTAATGGAAAACAAGTAGTAAATTTTTTTGTAGTTTATTGAACTTCAAAACAATATATTTAAATATTTATGAAATACACTTTGTAGTAGGAAAGAATAGCTTGAAAAAATTGTGTCATCGGTCCAATTATGGAAACCTGGTTTCGCACCAATTTCATTAAGCAGAATTAAAGCAATTTTTTTTTCAAATTCCCACAAACACGCATTGCATGAACCCAAGCAGGACATTTTATGTACTGTATCCCTTCCTCTACTCCTTTGTTTCCTCTCAAATGATACGTATCCTTAGTTTTAGTTCTTTTTGATCCAACATTTGATGGCTTTAGGGTACTTTTATTGGGTTTTTTGCTTTGACGTATTCCAGTTCCAATTTTTAAGGGCTGTAGTGATAACTACTTTATAAACTATTCTTGTAGTTTAAGGTAATAATTCAATTGATTTAATCTTTCCAATTTTGACAAAAAGTTTGTGTTCCAAACTAGGCAACTTTTGAACGAAAACAAAAAATATCCCCCTAACCTTATTTTTAAACCCTTTTAATACACTCATGTCCATAAATTAAGGATAATTCAGAATCACACAGAAATTGAACTCTAAAATAAAAATTTCACCTGTAGAATTATCACACACATCTTGAAGAAGAATATGCAAATTACAGGAAACCACTAGATGGCGCGGATAGTACGTCACAATGACGAGAGTGTAAGAGAGGGGTATATAAGGAATGGTGGCAAAGAAGTAAAATTGTTCACAAGCGCTTTAAAAGCCTTTCAGTGCAATAACCGCATAGTTATGGCACAAAGGAAGCATTTGGATGATTTTTTACTTGGTAGAATTATCGGACGACTGGAATGTGGACGTACCCAGCTGGAAGTATCCGAGGAACTTGGAATCGCCCAGAGTGTTATCTCCAGGCTTTGGCAACGATTCCAAGATGATGGTAATGTGAGTAGATGTTACAGCACAGGTCGCCCCCGAGTTACAACGCCGAATGAGGACCGGTATTTGGCAGTTACTGCCAAAAGAAACAGACGGAGCACAGCATCAGACCTGTCTCGTCAGCTCTCTTCAGCTACCGGTACGACAGTTTCAAGGCAGACCGTGTACAGACGCTTAGGGCACATTGGTCTATATGCTCGTAGGCCTGTCAGATGTGTTCCACTTACCGCAACTCACTGTCGCCTGCGATTAGCCTGGATTAGAGAGCATGCATTGTGGACACCGCAACAGTGGTCTTGTGTGATGTTTTCCGACGAGTCCAGGTTTAGTTTGCAGTCTGATTCTCGCCGGACTTTCATATGGAGAGCGCCAGGTACCCGTTACCACCAAGAGAAAACCATTGAACGACACCGTTACGGTGATGCAGGATGGCTCATTTGGGGAGGAATTATTCATGGTTCCACAACTGACCTGCATGTTCAGAGTGTAACAATGACAGGCCACATCTATCGGGATGTCATTCTGGAACAACATGTACGTTTGTTTCGGGGCGCCATGGGTGCTGAATTTCTGTTTATGGATGACAACGCCCGTCCTCACCATGCAAACATTGTAGGCGAATGCCTTCAATCGTAGGATATCACCCGTATGGATTGGCCAGCATACTCACCGGACTTGAATCCAATAGAGCATGTGTGGGATATGCTTGGCCGACGAATTGCAGCCCGTCAACCCCCTCCCACCTGTCTACCGGAACTTCGGAGGGCATTGCTTGATGAGTGGTGTAATATTCCCCAAGATCAGATTGATAATTTGATACTCAGCATGCCTAGGCATTGTAAAGCCTGTATTGCATCGTCCGGGAGACATACTCCGTATTAACCATCATACTAACCATGTTATACTGTTTTTAGTAAATAGGTTCTTTTTTGAAATTTGCTCCAGGGAGTAAAAATCGCAATTTTTATTAATTATGTCAAACATATAGCATCTGTTTTGCTCTTTACCTTTTGTTTAATAAATAGACTTTACAAATAAGTCAAATTTGTTTTGCTTCTGTCTCTTTCTTTGCCTGAACTTCATTATCCTTAATTTATGGACATGAGTGTATAATTATTATAGTAAATTGTAGCCTAACACGTTTCCTATGTGAAGATATAATAATCACTATTAGATAGCAGATATATAACTACTTACTTTATAACAACGTAAGGCAATTTCGTCTTTTGTCAAAATAAATATTTTATTATTCCTTAATCTAAAAAATTATTTTCTATCTGTAACTGTTAACTGTCCATTTAAAAATAGTTTCATACACCACATTTAAATCTTTAAGGGATAATTTGCCCATTTCATCAACTAAGTATTGAATAATAGAATAGTGGTGACACGGCCTCTAACGCTTCAGGAATGTGGGAGTGGCTACGACCCACCGGGGCAGACTCTACACCCGCAGCGCCGCAGCGCGTGAGGGAAACAAGGGGGGGGAGTTGCTTAAAAATCACAGGGGACACAGGTGAGAAAGTGCCGAAGTGAATTTCTGTTATCTTTGAAAGAGAAAGTATTTTGAGATCTCTCTTCCTTTTGCGTATTTTATTTTTGAATTGAATAGCCTGGATAGAGAAGATCCCACTGCAAGGAAACGAAGATTAGCAAGAGAGCGATTTGCATGATGGAGGGCAAGACAAAGCCAAGAGATATTAAACAATTAGACAATTGATTCATCAGTTCTGCGTTTCATGCTTTTTTTTATTTCTTACGCACTCTGCCAATGTTCATAAAATTTTCTACTACAACTTTCATTACTAAATTTGTGACGATCAGTTCTGAGATATTGTTGGCAAGCTAAAGGCCCGACAATCCTTTAGGCACAAATCTTCTAGTATTGAATATAATTGAAGTTTTGATAACGGTCCATTCCTGGCGGCAGTCCAAATTCGGCGACTCACCAGTATTAGCCCTCCTAGCGTCAAACCCAAGATATCCAGGCGAACTTTTTTCCTCTCATAACGGCAGACCGAGACTGTTTTGGGAAAGAAAAGTTCCATATAAGTGTCAGACCCGAGATTTTCCTTTTACAAGTTTTTCTCTTCCCCCCAGGTTTCACTCGGCTACATAATGAGAGGGAGTGTCTGTGGTCACGGGAGGGTCAGTTTGACCAACTTTTCTAAGAATACTCAAAGAAAGGTTTTCTAACAAAGGATTCTGTCACAAAGAATCAAGGTTAGAAGTCATCTGTCACTGCTGAACGATAACAGGTCTAATAGACCTCCTACGGCGCGAAAATGACCACAAAAGGGGGTTGAAATCCTTTTATCCACAACCTCACAACTTGAAGAATAACCTGCTCTTCTAGCGTGACAATTTCGTCAAACGTAGCAATCTGAAAGCCTAACGGCTGGAGGATTAGGTATATCATATATTACTCTGACACATTTTGTTTCTAATTTTGTGGAAATTTGTTCTCCTCTACAAACAGAGTCCCTTATAACAAACCTAGTTGTGAATTATTTTTGTAGGGTCTCGAACATATCCCATACGGAAAAAAGCCTCTCATCTGTTAGTGCAACCGAATATACAGCCTCAGCAACCGAAGGTAAAAATCATTATTGTTTTATATTTGAAAAATAGTTAACTGATATTCTAAATGTACAATTTTTATTTACGTGTCTTTCGACATTTAATTATGATTAAAGTACACATGGTGTCCACGCTAATTGTAGTAAATATGTTCCTGTTTTCTACGACTAACGCAGACGAATTATGAAGGTTTGAATTTCACTATTTTAGGCTAGTCAACTACCGCTAATGTTCATCAGAGAACTTTTACTTTAACCATTTGACTTACGAATTTATTTAACCTTCTAATTAGATGACACCACCCATTTGGATGTTTCTTTATTATTCAAATCTATTTAAGATGGGAAACGATACTTGAGATATTTAAGAGTGTCCAAGTTATTTTTATATTTAAAATGAATTGTTACGTTGATTTAATTACGGATTTACATAGCAAAAATTCTGTCAGACACGTTATTGTAAGGGAAGGAGTAAAGTATCCAAAAACGCATGAAAACAACTCGAGGAAGCAGCATCCGTTGATTGGCGTATCTTCCTGGCCTGGAGACGGCCGTTGAGTGGTTTATACTATTGAAATTCAAAGCTTCAAAACTCAATAAATTTTCGTCACAGAAGAGCAGAATTTTTTTCTTAAAATTTTAGTGTGTCAAGATTAATTTTTCTAAATATCGGGTAAGATATAGGATATAGACCGGATATAGGTAAGGTATAGATATAGGCCAGGGTACAGTATAAAAATTTCGATTTCGTTATTTTTGCAGCATTATGTTTATTGACCCAATCAGCAGAAATAATTATTTATTTACTCGATTTAACCTTCCAGTGGGCGCGCTATCGCAAATTTCATATATCACATAATTGATATATCGTATTGCATATATATATAGTGTTACTTTACAAAAATAAATGCAACTTTTATTTATGTTATCTGCATTTATTAGCCTAATAGTAAAAGAAGATTTTATAAATAAAATTGCATTTAAATATATAACATAACGGTATAAATATGTAATACGATGCACAATTCAAGTATCTCTTGCAAACGCGCGCCCGCTGGAAAGCTAAAGCATTTTTCTAATTTGAAGCATACGCCTTTCCGCAAAGGTTTAGAGATTAGATATTGAGATAGGGTTAGAGTGGACATCCTGCATAGTCTAGCTTTTAACCTTTCTGGACGTAGCCTGGATTAATTTCTAGCATCACATATATCACTCCGCCTTTTCGAAGGTGTGAATTGAATAGAGTTAAAACAGATTTTTGCAGTGCATCATGAACCATCAATCGCGTATACTTATTTACATTAATCGGATAGAAATATCATGAATTTTAGTAAAAACTGCCTGTCGCAATTCACTCTTAAAAGTCAGCTTCCAAAACCGACAAGCACCATTTTTCTTATATGTATTTATCAAATGTGCATGAGGGAAAATCAGAAAATGAGAGAAGGCGCGAGCAAATGCAGTTTTTTTTCTCCAACAATACAACAGCTTTAAAAGCTTCCCTATCTTACTTAAACGCTTACATTTTATTGATAAACAATGTAATTTGTTCTCACTTGCTCAACAATTTTTATAAATTAAAATTGTTCACATTTTTCTTTATATTCCTCAAACACAAGACCAAATTTGAATTTTAAATTTCATTAATTGTTGCACCAATAGTTTCTAAATACATCAAAACTTTCAAAAAGAATTCGATAAATATTTCAATTTTTTTAATTGAGAAATTAGTGTCTCCTACTGGATACAATGGGACAGACTGATATATAGGTTGTAGTAAATAACAAATTTTAATTTATTGATACTTACTATGATATTTTGCAAAAAAATGTAAATATTTTGACAAACTGATTCAGAATTTTAATTATAAAAGTTGCCTTTATTAATTTCAGCGTTTTATAATTTAAAAAATAGATCACAAATTTATTAGAAATCTTGCTAAATGTAAATACACAATACAAATCATTAAAAAAGGGTTAAAATGCCTTGCAAATATGTCTCCACATTTTTCAAAGGAAGTCTATTAAGATGAGTATTGTATGGAACAAATCATACTCCAACACTTTTTTAAAACTAATTCAACTTTTAAAATATTGTGTTAAAAATACATTATATTTTCAATATTCATTTATCAAAACCCAATGACTGCTGGAGGAGACAACAAAATTATTAGGTCTTTTTCTCCAAGTAGGTAAGATATATCACAAAACTACTAATGTACTTTAAAATTATAACCTTTACGCTACATATTACGATGTACAAGAAAATTTCACGAAATAAATATCCATTGATATAATGTCTTTGTTTTGCGCGTACGTGAAATATTCCTTTTCTTGAAAACGTCATTTTTAAATAACAGTAAAAGAAACTCCAAACACGTTTCAACTGATAAACCACTACTGATAAATTTTTGCCATCTGTTGACAATATCTGCAATCAATTCCGATATATCTAGATCCATTTGAATTAATGCAGTGAAAGTTTGAAAAAGTGTTGTTCACTGTCTCCTACAGGCGTCCCACGTCCATTCAACCGGTTCGGTTGTCGTGATGGCAACAGGCACGGAGGCATGTGGCGGCGTTCTGTCTCCTACAGGCAACGCTGGGACTGAAGAGGTTACGGAAAATCTAATAAAATAGATATTCCTCTCACACTTAATTGAAATTAACTAAATCTATCAAATATAATGATGCAAATAATGTCTGTCTGCCTTATGTCCGTAGCAATCAAAGACATATAGAAATAATACCAGTGGCGTAGAGACCGAGGGGGGGCAAGGGGGTATTGATGGCCGGGCGCCAGTTTTAGGGGGCGCCATGGAGTCATTACAGAGTTTATGCGATTTTTTAAAGCAAAATATGATGATGAGGCGTGAAAATAATACCATTCCCGGGCGCTATTTATGCCTGCTAAGCCATTCATGACGATTAGGGTAAA
>BGPR01000810.1:163844-185765 GCA_013235015.1 Araneus ventricosus | reverse complement strand
CGGGCGCTATTTATGCCTGCTAAGCCATTCATGACGATTAGGGTAAATTTTTCCCCTTGCGCTATTTATGCCTGCTACGCCATTCATGACGATTAGGGTAAAAAAATATTATTCCCTGGGCGCTATTTATGCCTGGTAAGCCATTCATGATGATTAGGGTAAAAAAAAATATTATTCCCCGGGCGCTATTTATGCCTCCTTGGCCATTCATGACGATTAGAGCAAAAAAATATATATATTATTCCCCGGGCGTCAGTTACCCTCGCTACACCGCTGGGCAAGTTGACAAATCAATGCGTTTCTGTAACTTTTTAAAGTCAAATACGATGAAAGGGCGAAAGAATAGAAAGGCCCGGGCTTCATTTACACAAGGTACGCCACTGGTGTTTACGATGGAAGGCGAAAAAATAATATTATGACATGGGCGCCAATTGCCATAGCTAAGCCACTGATTAATACAAATAAAATAAAGAAAAAATGACCTTGCATTTTGATCTATATCAAGGAAAACTTCTAAAACTTGAAGAAAACATGCAAAAGTAATATTTCATTGCGTTTCCAAACGCACCTCCTTCGTTGAGGAAAAAATGCTCGCGCACAGAATGTTTATAGAACAGTTTCGCCAATAATTGCCCAAGTAGAATTTTTCAATACTATTTTGTATACCAATATTGCATGTCCTGAAATCAACTGCAAAAGTTTCTTAAAAAATTCTGCCTGAAAAATTCATGTTTTATTGCCCTACCAAGCTTAGCGCCCCTATTTAGAAAAAGTCATATTAATGCAAAAAAATATTTAAATCTAAAATTATGTGAAATTCCAAAAAGAACAGTTCCATTAACTAGTATATTTGTTAAATACAAGTAAATTACTTGATAAATTATTGAATAAACGTACCTATTTCTTCTTCACATTGCAAAAAATTACCTTCAAGTCTGACTTGAAAATAAAAATGCTATGTAATTAAACGAAAGCCTGATATGTGCTGCTATCGATTGAATATAAAAGAAACGAATACTTAAAAAATCTTTTTGAAAATTTATGTGGAAAAAATACTGCCCGTGAGTTTATGATGCATTTTTAGAAAGGACACTAGTCATTAATTGGTTAAGATCATGGCTTCTGAATTTTAAAGCACTGACATAAATAAATATTTGTGAAATATTAAAATTTGAGTTATGTTTGCTAATTAACATTGATCTTCAATGATATTTTAGGTGTGATCAGGGATTCTTTACGTCCAGCGCCGCATGCCAGTCTTGATAATCAGTTCCGTGCCTTGCTCCTGAAGCATTTCCATTACTGCAAAAGACGTTGGAAATTCCATATTATCCAGTTAGCCGTTCCGTTCATTCTGATGCTGATGTGTTTTTATTTCACAAAAGCCGCAATGAAGCCTTGGTATCAACCTCTGAAACTGGATATCAGCAGCGTGTACGGAACAACTGACGGATTTTATTACAACAATGACTCAACTCTTTCCAATTTGGAAGAGATATTCAAGAACGTTTTGGAATCAAAAGACGTCAGCGTGGAGAAAGTTCCTGAGCCGACGCATTATGTTCTGAATTACGGTGAAAAAAGTCTCGCTAAGTACTTAAAAAGACTCGTTGTAGGGGGCACCTTTGACAGATTTCCAAGTGGACGTTTAAATCTTACGGCTTGGCATAATTCGGGGACCATTCATTCCATGCCCATGTCTCTTCTCCTGATGCAGACTGTCTTGTTGCGACACATAACTAACACTGGTAGCATCTCTTTGGCCATTGAGCCTGTTATGTCTTTGAGTGAGAAATTCAAATACTTAGAATTCCAAGGCGCCCCTGGTGAATGCATACTTTTTTGTGTGTCACTGGCTTTCACCTTCCTATCACTCAGTTTTATTTTGGTACCAACTCACGAGAGGGCAACAAAAGCAAAATTGCTTCAGCTGATGAGTGGAATTCCAGCAGCAATGTACTGGATTGCCTTCTTCGTCTGGGATTACTTGATTTATTTCATCGTCTGTATTTTTCTGATCATGTCCCCTGCTTCCTTCTTCCCTTCCCTTTTCATTGGAAAGCATCCGGAAGCCATAGGTAAGATAATTTTGGTGCTTTTTATCATCCGAAAAGTCTGAAATCTTTTCAAATACAGGTATTGGCCAGTGAATTAGAAACCCATGAACATTCATGCAAATATAGCGAATAGGCGAAATTATACAAAATCACGTGTGCCACGTAAATTCCGCGAAAGTGGTGGGTGTTTCATAGGCTTGCTGGGCAGGCTTGGCACTTCTCCTGTGATATTTCTGGGAGATAGGATGTCATCCGAGGATTACAAGTGCATCCAGCAATTTTGCATTTTTACCTCGCATGTTGTCAGTCTGTCATGAATAAAGGTGCCACCAATCATAGCCTAGAAATTGTTCAAGAAGGGTTCTGTCAACATGACTCAACGTCAATTGACTCTCAACATCTACCTTGACAATCAAAGATTCAAGATCTGAAAATTGTAGAATACTTTTGAGAAATGTTGAGACAAACCAATAGCATCTCCTGTGCCATTAAATTTTCAGGCCATTAACCTTTCGTTGTCCAACGTTTTGTACTTTCTGAACTTAAATGCTTAGCACCTTCTTGTAGAATGCATTGCCTAATAGAAGATGTAATTCGGGAAAGAAAGGGGTTCGATAAAATATTTAACTGAAGTGTATAATTCATTTGCCAATATCTATATCAGTATTATATTCAAATTAACCTCACTGGTATTTAACTTCTTATGAAACAGAGCTTTCCTTTTACTTCAATAGCATAAAACGTGAGAATTTATAGTTGTTTTTCTCTTAATTAGTATCTTATTAACATTAGTCTCTTAAAGCGACTGATGTTAATCAAAAAAATACAAGAATCCTTATCCTTTTCATTACTGGCGGTGGAAAGGCTATACTACCACATTTTTGTTTTCAGTGGATGGGCTGGTAGAGACGCTGGAGTTTGAGCCTTTTGAGGTTTCTGTCTCCGCTCTTTTTGTCATCTATTAATCACTTAATCTTTGGTTAAGTGATGCTGTAAAAGTAGATATTTTCTTCTGTTGATGGCCTGTTACGTAACATAACACTACTTCATGCTCCTGCAACTATAACCTTTAAGGTTATTTAAGCAGTGTCGCAGGCATGAAGTGGAAGAAAAACCACATCAACCGTGGAAATTATCTCTATTAGACCTCACCGAATTCCCTATTCTGCTGCCTAATTGTAAAACGCAACAAGTTTACAAATGTTCACATGAGTTATTCCCTGAGGAAGGTTTGCAATTGTGTGTTATAGATGGACTGGTACAGATGCTAGCCCATTAAAGTTTCTCTCCAAGCTCAGTTTGTCTTCTATTGATCACTTCACCTTTTCATTACTGGCGGTTCAGGTTGGTTGGTTGAGGTTTAATGGCGCAAAGAGCCATTTTTGGCTAAACTGCGCCAATCAAATGTTAAAATTTAACACATTGGTACTAAAAATTTTAAAATTCAATGAAAATTTAAGAACGAAATTGTTTGAAATGAGCCAGGTGTACAAGAAGCAAAAAAAAACAAGTTAAAAGGACTAAATGCTCATCAAAAACAATGTTCCTTAAGAAATTAAAAATATTTGGATGGTGTTTCTCACCCACCAAGTCTTGTAAGGTTAGGCTACGAACACACGAGTCGGCTACGGCGAATTCGGCTGAGTGCTGAAAATGTGTCGGTGGTGTTCACACGGGGCGTTTGGCGAATCGTCGCTGCAGGGTGGCGCTGCATATTCGGCTTTCGTGGCCACATTCGGTGTTGATCTTTCTGAGTGAGTGAGTGATATACGTGGCTCAGAAATGGTGATTTATTTGAATGAAGAATTTATTTGAAGAGCTCCCATCGAAGAAAACATTTATTGCATATAATGAATAAAAATTTCACAACTTATAATGTATGGAACTGTTTCAGAAAATTCTCAATTGAATTCCGGATAACATACATTAGTATATAATTTTTTATTTTCCAGTGTTTCATATAATGTTCTCACAAATTAAAGAATACCCTATGGATATTCTGCTTATCCTCATAAACAGTAGGCATGTAATTGAATTTCAAATAATTTTATTTTGATAAAAATTCCATTTTGAGTTATTTTTAAACAATATAGCAATTCATAATGATCATTGCATGTGTTATTTTGTAGGGAAAAAAATCGCTTTAAAAAGTAAATAATTTCATATTTTACAAAGGCTAGGAAGAGAAAAATTATTTTTCAATATATTTTTATTTATGATTCTGAAGTCAAATGTTTCAAGTAAATTAAAAAAATAATAAAATTTGAACATGAAGAACTGAAAAGGTTATACCTAAAAGTTATAAGCTAAATATTGTTCAACTGACCTAAAACATTAATAATTTTCAACCGGTTCATTAAAAAATATATATTATTTGCTTTTTTGCAAAGTATAAATATAAATATATTTTGAAATTTGTTAAAATTAAGGAAAAAATTGCACAACTTTGAAATTCACATCACTGAAATGATTAGGATGCAGTCGCCGAATTTGGACCATCTGGACGTTGTTTACTGCACTGTGGTGGAGAAATAATTTTAACGAAGAACAAGAAACTGAATTTTTATAGCTTATTTATTTATTTTCAGAACGTCGTAATTAACTTTTTTATGAAATTGACTTTAAATTAGGAAAAAGCAAATTCCTTAATATCAAAAATTTGAATGGGACCTACATTCCTGATGATAAAACAGTGTAACAAATTTTATCCATCTAGCTATTCAAGTTTTAGTTATAGTGTTTACATGAACGCGGACAGACAGAGTTTCCGTAGACGGATTTTGTCCAAAATTTGATAAAAATCTACAAATTATGTGTCAAGATCACATACCAAATTTCAACCCCGTAGCTCTAATAATTTTCGAGTTATCGGTTCACACAGACAGACATAATTCCAAACTTGTGTTTTTCGGACTCAAATAGGTCTAAAACGTGGTGATTCGTCAAAATCTCGAGTTCGAATTTTTTGACGATTACAATATTTTCTCTTTGTATATTTCCTATACGAGAAGGTAAAAAAATTAAATGTAGAAGGAAACTTGATGCATTTAATGAATCAGCGACCAGTTTAATTAATGTATCAGTGAAAATCTGAATATAAAACGAGTGCCGATGAAAAGACTATTTCCTTGAAAAAAACCCGTCCCCTCATATTATCGTAGATACAAATTTTAGCAAAAGCATTTCTTGACAATGCGCCTGTTAAAGATATTTATAAGAAAATAAAATATGAATATGCCTTTATAATAAAACAGTTTAATTAAGCTTTATTATCAAATAAAATGTATTATAATTATCCTTCTAAATAAAATATTACATTAAAATTACAATTCAATAATATTTTCGAAAGTTATCTCGAAAAGGTGAAAAAAATTAACTTGCTATTACATTTTCATCCTGTACAAATACAGACACATTCGCTTTAATTATTTATAAAAAATCATAATATCAGCATAACAAAATATAATTAATCGAAAAAGAAACAAAAAATGTTTTAAATCATCTAAAATCTTATAAGTTTTTATTTAACTTTAAAGAACAGAATCGGTGCTTGGACCTGCCATCCGTTTAGAGCGAAAACGCTTTCGTACAAAAACACGTGTGAACACTGTCACTCGTTACTATGGGAGCATGCGACGATTTGCCGGCGAAACCGGAGCTGCTTCATTGGGGAACGATGAGACGAGCGCGACGAGATCTGGTTACACGACTTTGCCGCGCAAGTGTGAACAGCGCCATTAAAGAACACGGGGTCATGTGTCGCCTCACGGCCACAGCTTTCGACGAAAACGACCCGTCTGTTCGCACCCTTAGAGGTTAGGGGCGGTTGAGATGCTGTACCTGTGGATTCTTTTCTGTGGAGGGGCTAGTATAGATGCTGTGCGATTAGCTCGTTAAGGCTTCTCTCCCTCCTCTGTCCCTCATCTAATAAACCTTTAGATAGTTTTGCTCTCCTGTTCTACTATATCAATCAATTAAGAAATTTAGATTTATTACTAATGAAGGAAGGTAAGAAAGGCTTACTCTATAGGAGGTCAAAAGAGAGAGCAGAACTTTTCGTCCAATCTTGTCGATCGAATCTCAATCAATTTTCGTCGCTTTAAAAGAATATTGTGAGATTTCACTCATCAGTATTCTAAAGGCTAAACAACTTTAGCATAAGAGGAGTGATGAGATAATTTTTGCTTCACCCTGTAAGAAAATATTCAACGCTTTTTTCCATGCAATGCGCGTTCAAATTTTAAAAAGCACGTAAAATTCAATGTTTTTTTAATAAATTAAATGGTTGTCGATTTAATCTCTAAAAATTTACTGTTGTAAGCATTTAATTTATTAGTAACTTTCGAAATTTGAAAATTTTCAGGATCACTTTTAGTACTTTTCTTCCTGTATGGATGGGCCTCGTTACCTCTGGGTTATATTGTATCCATCTTATTGAAACGAGAAAATCGAGGACTCTGTATTTTCATAGTGTTCTGCTTGTTGTTCAGTAAGTATTTTATTAATCTGCTTATTTTCCAGGAATCTATGTTGTATTTTTACTTTCAAAACTAAACATTTTATTCTCCTATAAATATAAGGAGATTTTCTTCAAATACCGATGAAGTGCAACTAAGAATAAGGAATTAATGGACGAGATTCGTGGTCATGCGTATTGAAAACACGCTTATGGTTTACTTGCTAGACGTTGAACTGTTTTCGATGCCTTTCACCAAAAATACTTCAACGCATAGCTATTACCTATAATTTAGTTCTTTTTAATTTAACACCCACTGCGACCCAGCCTACACGGAAGGGAGTAAGGCCTTTACATGGGTCCGAGGGGGGGAGCAGATATCACAAAATATTTACAAACCACACCCAAAACAGGAGTGGCAAAAGAATACAAAGATATATTCAAAACAAATTATAAACATAAAAATCTCCTTGAGCAATGCACAGAAACCCAGACACACACCACGAGAAAAAAAACACTGAAGTTTTTTGAAAAAAATTAACAAAAAATTTAATTACATGGAATTAATTGAAAAGACCACGAAGGTATTTGCCAACACAAAGTATAAATACTGGTACAAAGATGTAATGTCGCTTTCCTGCCTCGCTAGTCTTATAGTTGGGGAGGGAGTTTTACAGGGGTAAGCATGGAGTGACGGGCAGCGGCCATTCCGTGATCCCTGACCTTGGCGACCATTTTGGCGACTTGGCTACAAATTTGGCGACCTTGGCGACAAATCGATGATTCCAGAAAATGCGACCCTTTTCTCGATATCTATATTGGGAAAGTAAATACGCTTAAATATACGAGAAGACTCTATGTGACGTCACGGCCTGTCGGAGAGAGTATATAAGGACCGAGTTGGATCAGAGAGAGTAGTGTTGATCTACTGGAACGACTTTAAAGTTTCGTCTGCAGTGCGAGCTAGGAAGCTGGTGAGCTCAACGCTATTGGAAATGCTGTTATTGTCGTTATTAGTTATTTGTTGACTGTTTGTGCTTTGTTATCAAAGTGCTGAACTGTTATTACCTGTGAATTGTTGTCTGTTTACGTTGCTAATCTATTGTTATTGCAAGATCTATTGTTTCCTGTTAATTGTGCTACGTGTTTTCCTGCATATTTGTGAATAAACCTTCATTCTCCATTATCCCGCGTGTTGGACATTTTACACCATACACCCACAGAACGATTTTTGTTACAATGCAAACAGCGTTCAATATAGAATATGCAAGCACAAAAGAAGAACAATTTTAAAGAACAGCAATAATTTAAAATTATTAAAACATTCAAAAACATTTACTCTGAAACACCCTTGTAAAGAGTGGCAGAACCCAGTGTGAATTCGAGATTTGCAATCTATGGAGTTGATAGGAACTATGGCAGAGAGACAAATTCTGTCGTAAAGACGTATTAAAATTGTTTTATAATAAGAGAAAACGCCAAAGATAAAAAAACAGTATATTTAATGTAAATGGTAATCGTATAAAACATATTAAAAAAAGAAATATATACATAAAACAAACAAAAAAGCAGAATGTAAAAAAAAACTCTCCATGAGACCTCAAACCAACATAAAATAAGTTTCGAAATAAAATGAGAATCCTGGAAAGCAAAATAAAAATCCAAATATGTGAAGAGGTAAAAATTGGCCGAGCCACTGCCGACAGCACTATTTACAGAAGGTTAAATACCAAATTGATTAAAAATAAGGCTGCCTTAGCTCTGGCTCATATTACTACTATAATAGTCCAGATGTGTCTCTCGGTAACGATCTGACGTCACCAACAATACAACTCGAGCTATAGCACTGCGAGACGTTAAACAGCATCATTTCATTGTTATAGAACCTAAATTTCAGTAATTTTAAATTTAAAAGAGTAATTGTCGTCCTAATTTCAAATTTAAAAGCTCTATAATAGTGAAATAATTTTCTATCGATTGATATAAAATTTATCTCGCTATGATCAATAGTTCCCGAGACATTTTATATTATATTAATCCTATATTTCAAATTAATTTCCGTTTTTTAGTAGAAAGTAGTAAATTACGTCAATGGTATATCATGCGCGTGATATAGTTTGACTCCAAGATGCATCTGATTATTTATTGCAATCGTGATGATATAATTTGATAATATTTTTCGGCAACGTTTGACAAGCAGAGAAGTGCTTTGTTTTGATTAGAATTTCGAAAAAGAATTCCTTTGAAACTTTAACTTTTGACTTACATTTGACAAGCTGAGAATTTCATTGTTATTCAGTTATAATAAAATTGTTAAACAACGAAAAATACTTCACATGGAATGTTATTTACCAAGAGAGTTTTTGAATAAAAAATATGTAAATAATATGTAAATAAAAAAAATTTCCTGTCATAAAACATTTGTTTATTTGTTTTCAATCAATGTTAAACATTTCTCTCGCATATATATCTATTTAAACACTTCAAATTTTGACGGGAAATCTCTCGAATGAAGAGGCAATTTGCATCCGTCATACCCATGTGTGATCTAATAATCGTTCAAAATACTCTATAGGGCACGCTATTGGATTAGAGCCGCCGAGTTCGGCACGGGGTTACTTCTTGGGTTGTAAGTGCTTGCTAAGAACTCAAAAGTTCAATTATGTTTTTAATTAATTTTGAAATGTCCCTAAAAGGGGATGCTAGGGAATATTGGGTTAAGATTATGGCTCCTGAATTTTAAAGCATTGCCCTAAATGAATCTTTCTGAAGAATCTGCATCCCGGCATCTGAAGAATCTGCATAAATTATTGGACCCATTGATGAAATTAATAAAAATACTTATAATGTTACAACTAAGTTTTTTCTGAAGGAGAGTGCATTTTAAAAGTTTTTATTTTCATATAGGTAACGCGCCGTTACGCTGATCTAGGGGATCGTAAATTATCGGACATCTCCCATTTTTGAGAGCCAATATCTAGGAAACTTTTAAAGCTAGAAGAAAAATAAAAGCATGTCTTTGTAGGGAATCTTTCGCTCTTTGATTTGTTTATTCATAAGTAGAGGGAAAACTGAATATTTTTCCTGATATTCAAGAAAAACCAAAAAAGGAAACCAGAAAACACGCATCGGCTTCTGTTGATTGCGCATGCAAATTGTCCTATTACGTATGGTATACCATTGCGTATCGAAATTCTTCACTGCAGTTAATTTCAACAGGCCTAGTGATACGCTACCTATCTGAGAAAAACTTTTTATTTGCTCTCTCATTTAAAAAAATCGTAGTTGTAACATTATAAAATTATTAGGGTTTTTTAAATTTATTTTTTAAATGCGTTCAGTAATTTATGGCAACCCTGTATAACGAACAAAACTGAATTTACATTTTAGACTCCTTCGTCGCCAAATTTGATAGAGTATTACAATTTTGGTCAAAATATCTCAAACCAAATTTCATTTATCTAAGTAGCTGAGTTTCAGAGTTTATGAACGTGAATACATAAACCGACAGACATTTACCCCATTGGCGGATTTGGTCTCCCATTTAATATACGCCTACGATTATGAACCAAAAATATGCGCCAATTTATATCCTGTTAGCTCTTTGAGTTTTTGCGTTATCGTGTCCGCCTGAAGAATGACAGGAAGACAGACAGACATCTTATTCGTCCAAAATTTAATAGAAATCTACAAATTTAAGAGTTAGGATCATATACCAAATTTCATCTCTTTAGCTCAATTCGCTTTTGAGTCATCATGTCCACAGACAGACAGACGTAATTCCTAAAATGTGTTTTTCAGACTCGTGGAAGTTTGAAACTTTTAGATAATCTTTATATACTACGGATACGAGAAAGTAAAAAAGTCATAATGCCATTAAAAATTATAAAGTAACAGCTAGCATAAAATGTAAATGGGAGGCTAGAGGCAGGCCAACCTGTAACTTTTCCAGATAACCCCCAAACCGATTGCGGCAGTTGTCAGACTGCAGGACCAATTTGTTTATGCGAAAGTGATAAAAGTCATGTGTCTGCTCATTTCACAACTTCCTGCAGCTGTTTCGACTTCATCGTTCGAAGAGCACCTTGTTCCTGGCATCCATTGTGGGAAAAGGAAGAAATCACTAGGAGCAAAATCAAAGCGACATCGAGGGTAGGACTACACTTCTCACTTGAAAATTCGATTGAACCAATATTCTTCAACTCTCGGCATTCCAATTGCTATAACTGGTCTGAAATCTGACTTGGAGCAATTGACTCTGCTTGTTGCCCATCTGGGGAAAATTTCAATTCGAAATCAGTCGTTTTAGAAAACGGTTTCTAGTCACATTTCTTATACATAAATTTCAACAGATAATTGTGAATAATCATTTTTACTTTACATTCTTATTTAAATTATCTCTTCGTCGATAAAAAATTTTTAGTGCAAAAAAATACTGTATTTCAGAAACAAGTGATACCGAGAGCAATCAACACTTTGACCACTTGAGCATAAGTTTTAAGTACGTCTTTTTTGTTTATTGTATTTTCACTACTAATTTTCATTAAATTTTGTTTTCAGGTGTTGTCAGCATTGTTTTATTGGAATATATTGCACGATTACTGTTCCTGAGAAGAAAGAATTTTCGATTAGTTGATGCCATGTGGTTTTTCCGTCTTTTCCCCATTTTTAGCATTACCATGGGAACTCAAATAAACTTTCAGAATGCCTACCACAATTCTGCTTGCGACATGTTTTCTCCAGAAGATCTTTCTCAGTGTAAATCGCCTTCCCTGAGCTCAACTTTAACTCTCTATCGTTGCTGCAAGGGTAAATATTTTATCGTTAAGATATTGTTTCGTCATATATTTTTACAGTTCGCCTTCCCTGAACTGAACTTTGATCCTGTTTCGTTGCAGCAAAGGTAAATGTTTTATTGTTAAGATACTTCTTCGGCTCTATTCCAGACAGCAATTTTAGTTTGCATCAAACTTGCCGCAAGCTTGCACTGCAAATCTGCAAGCTAGCTGCAAGTTTGTCACGACAAGAGTGCAAGTGTGAAACAAGCTTTCAGCAAGTTAACGCAAGCAGAACAAAGTACGAACACAAACCGGAATAGAACTCGCGATCTACCGGTTCGGAAGCTGACGCGCTAACCACTGGGCCAGTTAAACTCGGAGAGGAGAAAATAGATTTCGCTAATACATCGTTCGATTCGATTCGTATACGATTTATTTTCAACTGTTTTCTTGATTTCATTAATTTTTTGAGTTGAGAATATGATTTAAAGTCAAAGAGAGAGCGATTTTCGCTAATAACTACGTTTTGCTAGTAGAATAAATTATGAGATTAGAATTCAAAAGTAATTACTTTAAAATGGGACAAAATGTATAAGTTTATTTTTCAACAATCACTGACTGTTTTTTCGGTTTAATTTTGTTTATAAACGCTAAAATTTCAACATTCAGAAAAAGGCGATATAGTTTTCTTTAAAGTGCGAGTGCTATATTTAGTAAAAAGATGGAAAATGTTTCAAAATTATTTTTATTAAAATTTAGTTTTTTCACAAATTATCATTGATTTATTGAATTAATGAAAAGAAGAACGGTCTAGGAGATGTTATTAAAAATCGAATTTTTTTCTGAAACAGAGACAAAGATAATTATCTCTTTGTGCTATCTTTGCATCAAGCTTGTTTTGCAAACTTGCAGCAAGCTTGCAATGCAAGGAGGTGGCGCTATTTGTCACGGAGAACTTGCCACAAGTTCGCTTCAAATTTCACGCGTCAAATTTGCTATGACAAGGCAATATCAAGTCAAAATCAAACTTTCTGCAAACTTTCGTGCTATCTGGGATACATCTTCGACGAATTTTACAGAAATTTCCAGTGCTTATGTATCATTGTTTGGTGAATTCACGTTTCTTTATGTGCTGTGATGTATTTCAGCATAGTATAAAGAATCATGGAGCCTTCTTTATCAAAAATAATATATTTATTGGACGTCTACCACAGCACAAACATGTAAAACAAACACATACACTTGCATCACAAACGTAACATCACTGACTGACATCGAATTCCATGTCCAATTCATCAATATTCTTTTCCGTTGCTAGGAAATGTTAGCAAAAGACAAATATATCGTTGCCCTACTATTTTTATAATCTTTAGAAAAGAATTATGACAAAAGATATTTTTAATTAATTTCTTTTTCAGCCAAACGATATTTTAAAATTAATTTCTTTTATGACCAAACGATTTTTTATCTAATTAATTTCCTTTCTTCAAATATTTTAATAGTTCTACAAATATATTTTTTTATTCGTTACGAATGTTACAGTTCAAAAGAAGATAAGCGAAAACAAAATCAAATGGCATCGTTTAATTTAAATTTGTTGGAGACATATGAATTTTAAAATGGAAACAAATACAGTAATAAGACTTCCAACCACGCGATAAACCGACCTACTTAAAAATAATTCTCAGGAATAAAATGAATAATTTACTTTGCCACAGCGCTGAACTATTTCAGAAACTAAAAAGTGTCGATACTTTTATTTTAGGCCAACCGATACTTTTATTTTACTCACATGAATAAAGAGTAAAATAAGTTTAACTAATTTTTGAAAGAATGTATGAAGCGATTTACGTAAAGTGAAAGTGTATGTATTCTTACTCTACAGTTTGCATGATTTTATGTTTTCTGCAGTTAAGTCAGATATTCTAAAATTCATCATAAATGTTTACAATATTTTAATTCTTAGACTTCTATTTTTAGTAATAAATCTTTAAAAGGTACAGTTCAGTATAACAAACATTAGTAAAGCACCGACCTCTACCAAGAGGCCAAAAAATATGAATAATGTGAGGTTTTCCCAAACTTGGAAACTATTGCAAAACTTGATTTACTATTTTTATCAAAATTTAGGTTTAGTTAGGTTTCATCAAAAGTGAAAATTAATTTTTACATTATTTTCAAAATCTAAAATTATACTAAATCAGAGAAAACAATGAGATTTAAGACTATTATTACCTAAAAGAGGTATTAAGGGATATGTAATAAAAAATAGTATAATACCAACTAATATTGTACAGGAAAGAGTTTCTTCTTTGTTTCTTATCATTGTACTTGCATTCGAAACATTGAACTTTGGGTGTGAGAGTGACGCTTACAAGTATGCTACATATTGTACCTACTGTATTTCATGGATTTTGATGATCGTTTTAATTCTTTCAAACACAAACCACAAGCTCTTTTTCTCAATGCTGGTTGCTGTTCTCTTGCTTTTTCAGGCTGTTATGGATAATTTAGATTTAAAGACATGGGAATGTCATATGGCGATGGTCAGATTTTTTGGGCTCGAGTAGTGAGGTGTTTTCATAAGACTGAGGTTTTCTTAAGGAAAAGGTTGATTATTGGCAGGCTTATTACATATTAAATATTTTTGACAATGTAAAATTAAATATTAAATCGCTGTAATAAGCACTGGATATGTAATTATCAAACTGAAACTTTAAGACATGAAAAAATTTTCAAATTACACAAGCGGGCGCGCGTCGTAATTTTTACGACAGAAGCATAAAACAGCCTGAAATCACCTTGAAGCTCGTACAAATCCATTTAATCCTGAAGAGAAGGGTCCCACGAAAGAATAGCAACGACCTTCAAACAGTTTTGACTCCGAATGTGAGAACAAGGCATGGAAAATCCCGTTCGTCGTAAAATTTGCCCGCTGGAAGTTTAATTGGAGAATTGCATAACGAGATCATACTGTGTAGAATCAGAGGACGCGGATATGGACATTCTTTGTAGGTGGTTAGAAAGCATTGATTTTTTTTTCGAAATTGAATTGTGAACTGAAATTGCGTGACTGTTTCCAGGAGTTGGCTGACGGCCTTCGACGCATCTTTGAGCTTCCCCAACGAAACGTCCCCTTCCGAGAGAATTTTTTTAATTGCCCAGAAGGACATGAGCGAGAAAAGAAGGAATGTCGGCTTTTGGAATTACTGCACATTTTTGCTCTTTTTAAAAAGAGATGTCATAACCTGCTTCCGCACAACAGATGAAAATTAGCAGGGAATTTTCCAATGATCAAATCGCTGATCTTCAAAACAATGCTTGGGATTTAAAATGCAGGGCTTGATTGACAATTTCATATGCCCTGAATTAATATAATTTTAATTTTTGGATAGAGAAAAGTTAAACTTGGATGTTTTAGGTGTATTTGTACATTCTTTCTTACAGTGATTAGGCAATAATTTGACTCTTCAAGTTCATGCTTACTTCTTCAACGGTCGTTTATAACGATTATCCTCAATATAGTACAACTCTAAGGATTTTTACAATTGCATGTATAAAGTACTTATTAAGCATTTCTTATATAACCCTCTTTGAAGAAATTACTGTTGCACGGAGATGGACAGAACATCACTCCATACATCTGTACCTGGGATCAAAGCATGGTGAAAAATCTTTTACTTTTCGAGTTTTCCTTTCGAATGCCTACCTTTATTAACAAGTCACACGATTGGAGTTTCCGTAATGAAGATACCTCAACAGGATTTCCAGAAATGACATTTCATAGTAAAGGAGCAGCATTGTTTCAAAATCAAAAGATAGTAAAAATGGCTTTCAGAAAGTGTTTTTCATTTGCGTTTATTGTTTCCTGGAGGAACAAGATTTTGTCTTTCCCATTCGGCACTGACAACAATTCAGGCTCCACGTCACTTACCACTAAGGAAAGGCTGCCACCAGCTCTGACCATTTCCAGTCTCGGCGGTTAGCTAATGGCTACCCGAAACCCATATGCACAGGGTTAGCCTCGAGGAAAGCGACCAACCTTAATTCGAAGCCCAAGACAGTGACTACATTGCTTGATCCCAAGCCGACTAATTAATTGCATGACTATTTATCAGCCTAAATACTACATAGAGGACCACAGTGCACCTATATTGTCTGAAAGGTCACCACGCAAGGGCAATATGTGGGGTGTTTGACTGTCCATGAGAAGCTAGAAATCAAAAAACAGGCACCAGCTTCTATGGAGAGTCCTTTGCTCGCCATAGAGAGAGAGAGAGATAGAAGGTATTTAGGTGTTTTGTAGCGCAAGAGCCATTAATTTGATCATGCTGCGTCAAAAAATGTGAAAATTATAACAATGTTAAAGGAAATTAAGTTAGGAAAATGCACTCAGTAGATTAAAACCATGGAAGAGCTTTGAAAGCAAAAATCAGATGATAAAGAGAATAAACTTAAAAGAAGACCAGATCACTAGGTACCTTGCGAATGGGACAATCATACTCACATATAGCTGGTGAGCTCCTGAGGCGGAATCCCTGTCCTATAAATAAATATTCCTACTGTGTAATAATGGTAGTGGTCCGTTAAACTCAACGGCAGCAACATCGTATTTCAAACTGAACATACGCAGTAAACTACACATCTCATCTGCCAAAACATAATACTTTTAAAATACACGTAGTCAATAGAGCAAGTATCATGGCTTCTACCAGTTCAAAAGCACAAACAAAACAGAAAGACAAATATTCAAAATCTTCCAAACAAATACAAGAAAAAAAGACTCGTAGGTAAAAGCGCAAGGAAGCAATATAGGCAATTAGAGAGCAGGCGAAATGGCAGAAGACGCAACGCAACATCGGCAACTCTTTACGCTTACTAAGCTACCTAAACCGCATATAAAATGCTCCTCCAGAACAGCATACTTAAGGAGTGGCAAACTTCCTGGAACAATGGAGATACAGGCAGGAAGATCTATGACACCCTGTCTCAGTTAGTCTTTGTCCCACTTCTTGGATTAGATATGATGTTATTTCTTCTTTGAACATGGCCCTTTCCCTGCGTACCTCAAAAGGTTTCACCTCTAGCAGCTCTGACAGAGATTAGTGCAAATGTTGTGGAACTGGCACGGCACTTCAGTGTGCCATAGAGTGTGCTCTCGCAGTCTCTTGGCATATGAGGAAGCCAGAGCCAAACTTCGAACAAGAATGGCTGAAAAGGATCTCCAATAAACTCGTATCTAGGCAAATAATTCGTTGGATAGTGAAATTCATCAGTGAAAATAGAGATCTTCTCCGACCTCCCTAGCTTTCAACTTTCCAGCGAGTTCAACCAACAAGCTCCAAATGGCCACAGCTTTTCCCCTCCAAAAAACATCTAAGTAAAGAATACTAATATGAAATAATAGTGTAAATGTTTGTGCTGTACATAGTGTAAATATCTGTTTTTTGTGTCAAATAAAATTCCCGTTTCTTGCCCATCAAACCGTTAAGTGAGTGAACTTTTCACGGGTAAAAGATGGCGTGCTGTTCTGTGGAACAATGGTTATGCTCATTAGTGTGATCGTTCATTGAAGAATGGTTTAAAAAATTGATTAATTGTCATGAAAAATGATTTCGTAATTACGGAAAATAATTAGATAAGAAGTTTAACATAAACTCGTCCATGCTATAATAAAATCAGTTTTTTAAAAGATATGTAGATGTTTAATACCAAAATTGTATTTAATTTCCAATCGTTTCGTCATTTCACGCATAAATTACATAGATCTTGTTTGGGTTAAATTCAACTGATTAAATTGTAAGACAAAATGGAAATACTGGATCACTCATTTAATTAATGTAATAGCAAATTTCACTACTTTAAAATGATTTAAATATTTTCTGAAATCAGTTGAATTTTGTATACTTTGGAGCTTATTTAATTCTAAGGAACGAAATTTGTGTTTCAATTTCTTCATAAAAAGAGTCAGTGCAAATGGCATTTTACTCTGAAGAAAAATGTCTCCATTTTCAGAGACCACCGATTTACTTTTAACATATGCATTTATTTAAATACTAATATTAGTTTTCTTTTGTTCTTCATTTAGATATGTGCAAGAAAACGATAGATCCTCGTGACCATTTTGGAGGATGTCATGAAACCTGGAATCACCTCACACTGAAAAAATATGAAAGATATTTCGGCAATGGACCTGACGCACTTTATCTTGGCTTGGAAGGCATCATTTTTTTCGCTCTCTTGTTCCTTCTGGAGACCAGAACTGCAACTAAATTCCTGAACATCATAGAAATCCATTTGCGAAGGGTGTGGAGCCAGATTTGCCGAATTGTTCTTCGAAGAGGACACCAGATTCTGAGGGATGAGAACATAATTGAAGATTTCCAAGTTCTTCAAGAGGAAGAAAGGATTCGGAACTTGGCTACAACGCAACAAGGATCAGGTGGTGAAGCTCTAGTAGCCATGGGATTAACAAAAAAGTTTGGAAATTTTTCTGCTGTCAACCATTTGACATTTGGCGTCAACGGAGAGGAATATTTCGGAATTCTTGGAGTCAATGGAGCTGGGAAAACGAGAACATTTAGGATGCTGACTGGTGACGACATGCCATCGGAAGGAAATGCTTTCATACAGAGATACTCTTTGGCAGGAGATTTCAGAAAGGTAGGAAATGATCAGTGGCATGCGGTGATTCTAAAATCTACTGAAGCAGTCAAATATTCATTGCACATAATAAGAACATCATTATTCATAAATATTTTACAAATAGAAATAAGTATATAATAAAATTATATATATTTATGAATGTGCCATCTAATGGTAAAAAATTTCACATCGTAATTTTCTTCTTCTCTGCACATGCTCCACACCAGATCAAAAACCAAGTGATCGGTGCGTTAAGATGGAGCAGAATTTAGAGGAAGAATAATATTACGTGATAAGCATGCACGCAAAAGAACAAATAGAGAGATGGTTGGGAACCTAGTAAGATAAAGCTCTAATCGTTTGCTTGCTTCAAACGCGCATTTTTAAAAAACACACCCACGATCGGCTGGAAAGCCAGAAATAATTAAGGTAAAAGAGATACAATACGAAACCTGCTCATCCGCTTTCCTTTTAACCTATTTCCTTACTGTCCATTCACACAATAAGTCCATAGCGAGAAAGAAGACGGAATCATGTTTTATCCGAAAGTTAACAGAGGGAAGAAAACTGCAGCACACAGCTAGATTGCGTCTTAAAAATCGTATTGCCTACTGAAGTGCTCCTTCGCTCTCTTTAGTTGAATGCACACCGGATGATATTATAGTCAAGATGCTATTAAACTTCTCACAGTGCTATTTCTATTACAAGGCAAGGTTAGAATGACTGGTGCTTTTATATAACGCGATTCTGTACACAGGGTATCAGAGACAGAAGTTATTTGTCTAATTCGAATATGTTGGGGCATGAATAAAAATTTTATTTATCCAAAAATTCGAAATTAAGCTAAAAGGGAAATAAAAATGTGAGGAGAAAGAGAAGACGACAATTTTTAATTTAAAAAATGCAGTAAATATTTTACATTCCAGCGGGAGCGCCTGCGCAAATTTTACGACATACCGTGCATCGCATTACATATATAATATGGTGTTATTTTATAAAAATAAATGCAACTTTTATTTGTGCTATCTCCATTTATTAGCTAAATAGTAAGCAAAGATTTTATAGATAAAAATTACATTTAAATTTATAAAAGAAGGATATAAATATGTAATACGATGCACAATGCAAGTATCTCTTGCATACGCGCGCCCGCTGGAAGGTTAATCATAATATTTCTCCGTTTTAATAAATAATCCACAGTAATTATATGATAAACAGCGAGCAATTTTAGTAAATAAAGTTATATTAATCATAATTACAAACTTTTAATAATTCTAAAATATAAAATTCAATATATAAGTAATTTTAGTAAACAAACAGCGTACAGCCTTTTGAATACGACATTTGTAAACTAAAACTTCAAAATAAACAATACAATTTAAATCCAATATTTAGAAAGTTTTTGAAATTGAGAGAATATTTTTAATGATTTTCTGTTTGTTTAGCTACATAGTACATCAATAAAACCCTCGAGTAATAAAGGAATCTAAAAACTTTACTTACTTGAGAGCATTGGGAATACAAGGCATGGGCGTATTAGACAAACGAAAACAAATCATCAACAAAACATTACAGTTACAATTCTTAGTTTTCCTTGGAATTATAGACGATATTTTAACATTATGATAAAAAAAGACCCACAGAAGGACAAAGGAACCAAAAGAAAGACTGTGATTTGCCACAAATTCGAATTTAAGACATTCGAACTAGCCAAATTCCACTGTAGCACAATGCAGCTCTCGTAATACACGCCAAATGCTCTTCACGGAATGAATTATCGCAAAGAAACACCCATGTACTGCCTTAGCGTTCGGGTCAACAATGAAATACCGGCCACCGCGACAGAAAATCCGGCAAGGAAGTCGACTGCGAAATAGGCCCAATCACGTGCGGCTCATGTTACGACCCCTTCCCTTTTACGGAGGTACAACCAATCTTCAGAGATGGCTCCTACGAGACACAACACCATCGCTACATTCCAACGAGAAGCGAGGCTCTGCTTAATTATAGGCAGATTCTCATCCTCATATCTGGGGTGCTCGAATGGGAATTGCCGAATGTACAGCTTGCAAGGGGAATATAGGCGTGACGTCACAGCCCACCTTAATATGCAGTCACATGTCAGATCACGTGTGCATACGCCATATGATTGGGACGTGACATGAATTGATTATGATGGATGTTCAAAAATTTAGATAACAAGCTCTCTGAGGGAAAAACTTTATACATGATTTCAAAGAGAAGACACAACGTAAATGATACATATTACTTCTCCATCTAGCCACAGTGGTTCTCGAAGCATTTGTTTCATCGGTACGCCGTAATTAAACCTGCATGGAAGAAATCAGCGTGAAGGTCGAGAAGTCACGTCAAAACGGCTTGCTGAACTTCGGCATCGATTGTAAAATGCTGAACTCCAAGGTAATTTTTCAACAGTCTGAAGAGATGAAAATCAGTTGGTGAGAGGTCTAAGCTGTAAGGTGGGTGTTCCAATAATTCCTATCGGAAATGATGCACCAAATAGAGCGTAACTGAGACCGTATGTGGTGGGGCGTTGCCGAGCAACAATGGGACGCCTGTCGAGATTAATCCCTGTCAAACACAAAAACCTGTATCACAGTTCTTCCTTCAATAGCTGACCATTTTGCCGTAAAAGCTTTCATCCTCTAGGTGAGAATTCTGTGCACTATCGCTGTACTTGTTTCATTTACCGGCGGCTTTCGAATGCTGTGGTCGTCTCAGCTGTGCAGACAGGAAATTCTATTCACTCGGAAAATTTTCGTTCCTCTCAGAGATCTTCTTACCTTGCTTTTTAAAACACCCTCTTACATTTTCTGGTTTAAAAAAAATTATCTACCTTTAAACTTCCACCCACTTCCTTTGATTCGCGGGGCCGCGGTGGCCTAATGGTAAGGTCTCGGCTTCGTGACAGGAGGCTTTCAGGCTCGAAACCCGATTCCTCCGAAGATCCGTCGTGAATTGGGCCTTCTTCAGGCTAAATAATACGTAGGGGGCCAGATGTCTTCCTGTTGGCGTGGTACGGAAGTTTAGAGAGGAGGTGCATGATTAAGTGTCGTCACCCCGTAGTTGAAAGTGACGAGGGCTGTCTCATATTAGCCTTCATGTTGCATCAAAACGGTACGTTAATATAACTAAACTAAACTAAACCCCTTCTTCGCAGTTTTTGGTGTCGGAAAATGCCTAAAAGATAAGTGTCTTGTTTCCAGTTTTAGAATCATGCAATACATTTCGGCCATAAAATAACGTGAAGAGTTTTGAGCTAAATTGCAAACAGTCTGTTCAGGTAAATATAACCATATTTGGCCTACATACTTCATGCAATACATTTCGGTCATAAAATAGCATGAAGAGATTTGAGCTCAATTGCAAACAGCCTGTTCAAGTAAATATAGCCGTACTTCGCCTACACACGTCATGCAATACATTTCGGCCTTAAAATAACGTGAAGAGTTTTGAGCTCAATTGCAAACACTGTTCAGTCAAATATAGACATATTTGGCATGCATACTTTAAGCAATACATTTCGGCCATAAAATAACGTGAATTTCGAGCTCAATTGCAAGCAGTCTGTTCAGATAAATATAATCATATTTGGCCTACATACTTCATGCAATACATATCGACCATGAATTAACATGAAGAGATTTGAGATTAATTGCAAACAGTCTATTCAGTAAAATATTACAATATTTGGCCTACTTACTTTTAGCAATACATTTCGGCGCAAAAATAAAATGAAGAGTTTTGAGCTCGATTGCAAACTCTCTGCTCAGATAAACATAACCATATTTGACCTACATTCTTCATGCAATACATTTCCGCCTTAAAATAACATGAAGAGTTTTGAGCTCAATTGCAAACACTCTGTTCAGTTAAATATAACCATATTTGGCCTACATACTTCATGCAATAATTTCAGCCATAAAATAACATGAAGAGTTTTGAGCTCAATTGCAAACACTCT
>BGPR01000810.1:134622-163834 GCA_013235015.1 Araneus ventricosus | reverse complement strand
ATATAACCATATTTGGCCTACATACTTCATGCAATAATTTCAGCCATAAAATAACATGAAGAGTTTTGAGCTCAATTGCAAACACTCTGCTCATTTATATATAACCATATTTGGCCTACATACTTCATGCAATAATTTCAGCCATAAAATAACATGAAGAGTTTTGAGCTCAATTGCAAACACTCTTTTCAGTTAAATATAACCATATTTGGCCTACATACTACTCCGACCATGTGAATTCAATTTATGAAAAAAAACAGTTGCAGATTTCGCCACCAGCAGCAGCGACATAGCGCTATGCACGCAGTTTGCCTTGTCAATTACTCGACAGAGCCACAGAATTCCCAATTACACATTTTATTTCTACAATTGTCCTATTATGACAGTGTTTCAAACAAACAAACATAGGAAACATAATTCCTTTGTTTTGAAATTGAGATTAATTTATTTTACCCAACAATTAATGAATAAGTTAATTATCAGAAACAAAATTTCCGAAAAAACAAAGAAGCAAACATGATAAAAGTGATAAAGAAATATTGTAGAATCATTTTACTGCTTCCGAAATTTTTCTAATTATCCATATGTTTTACTAATTGAGACTGTGCTTTCGGTTGTAATTAATTATTACTATTTCCTTCACAGTTTTCGTCCCACATCGGTTACTGCCCAGAGGTTGATTCTCTCATGGATGATTTAACAGGCAGAGAGACACTTTTGCTTTTTGGTCAGTTGAGAGGTCTGAGTGGCCACGAATTACAGAAACACGTTAGCGAATTGATTCAAAGCATGGGCCTGACAAATTGTGCTGATGAACTCACGCAGTTTTGCAGGTACGTTGGTGAAATTACTTTCACATTTCTTTTATTTAATCTGCAAAATTTCTAAACATATAAAGGGGGAAATCGATGTTTTTGACAGTTTTAGACCGTTTCAGTTCCCGCCTGGAGAAGATCCTCCAATCAAAGTGCGATAATTGTTCGACGTGATCGCTGATGGATTTAAAATTATGGAATTCAAAATTAGACAACTCGATCAGTTTTAGTCGCAGAAGAGTGGAATTTCTTTAGTTTAAAATGTTGGCGAGTCAAAAATATTTTATTAAATATGACTAATAGGATCGGAGGATGCATAAAAATTTAGACTTCGTGCTTTTTTCAGCAGTACATTTGTGCACCAAAGAGCATAAAATATAACTCTTTAAGTTACTTAAAGCCCCTGTTGAATTGGAAGCACATTTTCTACCTCTAACGGTTTAGACATAAGGTATTATACCACGTTTAGCGTGGGCCTCCTGTATATACTCATTTTACGGGATAAAAGTGGCATCCTGGATAGATTACCTGCACTTCCCAAATATAGGTTCAATATATTTAGATATTAGGTACAGAATATACAGAATCACGGCTGAGTGCACGATGGAGGCCATATATCTGGTATGTTTCTTCTGGATTTAATCTGAAAATTTCAATGACAGCAACTAGTTATGGAAACGTCTGGAACAATCTCTGAATTACCTCGCACACACACAACGAGTCGCGAACAACATCAAGTCTGTTGGCCGCCATTGTCCCCCTTTGCATTTGGCAAAGTAATTAACATAATTTTCCCACCAATGGGGATCCTTTAATCGAGCAAATTACAAATGTTATTGAGGAATTCAATGCCTAGGAATCAATTCTCGGAACATCTCTAGCAATCACCGAGTTTCTTTGCACACCCACAATGTGTCGTTAACCACATCTGGTTTTTGACTGCCAGCTTCCACCTTTGCATTTGGGAAAGCAATTAACATACTTTTTCCATTTGTGAGGGTCCGTTCAATGAACACGTTACAACGCTACAACTCAAAACGTAACAGGCCCTATAATTGAAACTCGGTATGTGGTCTTGAAGCAAACATGTTAGTGCTACTTCAAATTTTGGAGCCAATGAGTTAAAGAGAATAAGTACAAAATATCTGCTCAATTTTCTTCACTTCTATTATGAAACTTAACACAAAGCGGGGAATTTAGTGAAAGTAAGTATACTAGAAAGATGACAGGAGAACTTCCCCAGAGTTTCATATTCGATTTAATTTTTTATCGATTCGAATATGTTACTGTCAATAGAAATTAGGCTTTAAATCATTAAATTAAAACGTTTACTCCTACCTCAATTTCGGGAGCTAACATGAGAGATGGGGATCCGCTTTCTGGAACTATGAAGCAATAATCCGCTATGGAACTATGAAGAAGCAATAATCCGCTATGGAACTATGTTGGAGCAATATTCTTACTCAAAGAAGAGAAAGTCACTATATCACATAGCCTTTATTGACGATTTCAAAATCGACTGTAATTTATTTACACTCTCAGTACAAAAGACACCTAGCTGTTGCCACTTGATTCAAACAAATCAATAGTTATTTAGAATGTTAAAAATGTTTTAATACATATTTGTTCAAAAACTAATAATTATTAACAAAAATTACACTTGCAAAACAGTTCGAATGTCCATTTGAACTTAAAATCAGTTTTTGAATTATTGACCCGCCAATTCTCGCATCATGTTTAAAAAGTCCTGGCTTACGATGCCTGCTCCGGACTGGTGGAAAGTTTAGTCCTGGACTGGTGGAGTCCAGATAAGTCACTCGACTACTTTCGTTGGCAGGAGGGTCGCGACAGTTACATTTCAAATGTAACAACGTATTTTTGTTCTTTCAAACACAGTTTGGTATCTTATTTTCACCAATGTTTTATTTTCCGGCTGTTAAAAGGTTTTTGTTCCCAGCAGTGGAGGGAACAAGAGAAAGCTTTCTCTGGCCATTGCTCTCGTGGGGTCCCCACCTGTGATTCTGCTGGACGAGCCCACTGCAAAGGTGGGTCCTGAATCCCGTAGACAGATATGGGAAGCTCTAACTCGATTTCGGAAGAGAACCGGGTCCGCCATTCTAATGGCAACTCAAAGGTAAACTATTTTTTTAGATATTAACTTTGCTTTTTCTCTCTTTTTAATAAGTAAGATTGGATTTAGTTGCTGAATCAGAAGCCAGGTGCAAAATATACGTAGCTGTTTATATACGTAGTTAAAAATTGTAATTATTATAATTTAACAAAAGCTATCAAAAATTAAAAAATTAATTAAACTTTTGTATTATACAGAATGGCGCTAATGCTGCAACTTCCAATAAAATACAAAATACAGATAATCGAATACGAAAAAAGAAAAAATATAAAGAAAATAGAAGAATTAAACAATAGCGATAACAATACATCTTTTGCGCACCAAATGCAGCAGCATCCAGTGATTGCATCAACAATATTGTCCACAATTAACCAACGAATGACTATAGAATCAAAAACAAAAAAATCATGCCCTAATAATTAAAATACATAAAGAAAAACAATTAGAATGGAAGAAAATGGAAGAGAACTCGAATGGCAAAGGTTTTCAAAGGCCATTCGCAACCGGAGTTCTAATATGGATAAATTTTCTGTCAAGGGAATGACTACATAGTCAAAAGTATACCCTCTGTGACCTGAATTTATCCATTAATTGAAATAAAGGAAAGAATCTCTTTAGAAAAAGAAAAAAAACTTAATAAATTCTTTTATAACAAATCCAATAGAGAGACTAGAGAAAGTAAACATTTACCCTCTGCCGATATAGAAGTAAGAATGACGCTATCGAGAAACATAAAAGAACAAAGGAAGTGTAGGTCTAGAAGCTAGCATACCTAGCTCCATCTAAGAAGAAAAATTCGAACCAAATTAACAGAAGAATAAAAGCTCTTCAAACCTTTTTTAATAAGTTATTGACGTTAAAGAAACTATTTGGGTAACCGTTATCTTTTAAATTATTCTTTAAATTATCTAAAGCTGTAACAAAAGTTGAATGGTCATTACAAATGTTTTTTATTCTATTAATTTGAGAATAAATGGAATTTCTTATAATTTTAAAGTGAAGACAGTTTGAAAGTCACAAAGTGTAATAGCCTTGAAATTAAATTATTTTCTTTTATCGTAAATGCCATTAGAGACACCTGAATTCAAAATTTCAATTTCCAGATCCAAAAAATTGCATTAGTTCAATTCATTATTAGTTTTGTTTAATTTAAGCTCTTCTGGATAGCAATTATATATGGAGTTAACTTTATAAAAATTAAACACTAACAGGTCATGAATGTAACGATAACCAAAAATAAGTTCCTTTTTAGATAGTTCTCTCTCGAATGAGTGAAGAAATATATTAGGCAATGCACTAGAGAAACAACAACCCATAGGAATTCCCAAAATCTGCTTATAATAGTTAATTCCATTAAAGAGATAATTTTCACAAATATTAACTCTACGAATTTCTAACCATTTATTTTTATCTATTAAATCAGTATTAAGGTCTAAATCATAAACATTTGAGCAGGCTTCAATTAATTTATTATCTGGGAGGCTAGTAAAAAGATTTTCAAAATCAAATGTATTAATTTTATATATTTTATGTGCTTTAAAAAAATTCAAAATTTTAGCCTTATTATCAATACTGAAGTTCTCTTCTTCTTTGAATTCATTAAGAATAATTTTTAGAATTTGAAAGAAAAATTTACCAAAATGATGATTGTAACTGCCAGTGCTACAAGTAACAAATCTGAATTTTGATGGATTTTTATGAAATTTAATACCAGTCCCTAACTTTTTTAATAGTAGTCCCTACCTCTTCTCAATAGGAAGAGGTAGTAACTACTATTAAATTTCATAAAAATCCATTTTTACATCATGCAATTTGCAGAAGAAATGCTTATCTGTCTGTCAGTTCTTCTTGATATTACAGTTCAACTGATGACCTGTGCTGACTTCTTATGTCCGCTTTACAGCAACTCTTGGTACTATTTTCTTCCCCCCCCCCTTTGTTTTTGCTTTCTCGTATACGAAGTATACAAAGAGAAAGTATTGTAATCGTCAAAAAATTCGAACTCGAGATTTTGATGAATCTCTACGTTTTAGATCTCCCAGAGTCTGAAAACATAATTTTGGAATTATGTCTGCCTGTCTGTGAACACGATAACTCGGAAACTGTAAGAGCTACAGGGATGAAATTTGGTATGTGATCTTTACACATAAATTGTAGGTTTCTGTCAAATTTTGGACATAGTCCGACTAAGGGAAGTCTGTCTGTCTATGTCTCTGCGTTCATGCGAACATGATAACTCAAAAACATAAATAGAAAGGTGATAAAAATTGGTACACAGTTTTATTGTCAGGAATGTCCGTATCAAATTTTGTGCCAAATTCTTCGAAGGGTTGACTCTCTTTCGTTCTCTATATTCTCATACTTGTGAACACAATAACTCCTTAACACAATGACGTAGATGAATGAAATTTGGTATTTGTACCTTAATTGTAGATTTGTGTCCATTTTTTGTTTCAATCGGTTAAAAAAGGCTTTCAAATCGCAATTTCGATTTTATTTATTTAAGCAGCCCTGTTTCATAATCCCACCAGCTTCATGATTTTACTTCAGCCTTGCTTCGTGAAACTCGTTGCCTGCCGTTCGTTTATTTTTTCTCCGCCTGCGTTAGGGAAGCTTCGTGAGTTTCACTGTCCTTTAGCTTATATTTTTTCTCTACATGTGTTAGAGAGTATACGAGAAAGTTTAAGGGAGACCACTTTCGCTATTTTTTTGTTCCTTAGTGGACGATTTTTGCATGACAGTGTTTACAGATAGTATGCCAACGTAAAAATTGCAATTATCGAGTTTTATTTTTCTCGGATTAAAAGAAAAATTATAATAATCGTCAAATAATTCGGCATCCAGATTTTGATAAATCTACACAATTTACACCTCCCAAAATACACACCACAACAACAAAAATGTCTGCCTGTTGATATGTCTGGGGACGCAATAACTCAAAAACACAATCATCTAAACTAATGAAACTTGATATATACGCATATATTTTTATTATGAGAGTTATTAATTTCGATCAAATTATGAACCAAATCCGTTGGCTGGTTCGGATTTGGATTGTCTCTCGATTTATACGTATGTGAAAGCCATTACTCAAAAGCTAAATGAGAATTTTCTTAAAAGCTAATCTACCAACATCTGCAAAGTAATCCAGGCTTACTTTGCACAGGTGTATGTAAATTTGCACTATAAAAAATTTATGCTGAAAATTGCAATAGAGGCAAATTAATTAGGGGTACGGGACTGAGATATTTTTTTTCGTTTGTTGGCAACATTGACGAATGTATTTCATTCCTTAAACGCATATTATAATGATTCATGAGGTTGTAGAAGGAAGCAGACATTGAGTCAGCTTAAGAATAAAAATTTCAGTGTTAAAAAATCTGTCTTTTGTAAAGACAATACAACATTTTTGAAGGTAAGTACATTTCAATGTGCTTAATAATAAACCTACCTTCCCTTCTGTGACTTTGAATACCAATTATAGTTGTTAATTATGTTGTAATAAATTTTTTTCTATGGTGGTGTAACGTTGATCAGAAGATGAAGGTTTCTTTGCACCATTGAAATTTTGTGGTACAAAATAACTCCAATTACTTTTTTAAATTGATTTTTGACATATAATTATTAGTAAACAATATGAAAATATCTTTTTGCTCCAGATGAGTTCACTGAGTATAAAAGGGAGTTAGGGGCTCGTAAACATATAGATTACTCTCGAGAGACCCTAGAAGCTTGCTTTAATGCCATTTCACTCCAAGTGAACTTCCTGTAAAGAAACCTGAAAGAGCAATGATTTTCTCCAATAAGTAGGAAATAGCCGTTACAGCTTGCATAATACAGCTGAGTGACTTTGGTTTTTCTGATACTTGTTCAGACCTTAAAATGATATTAAACGCTTGTTCTACTAAGAAAGGTGTGATAATAGTTAGATCTATTTATAGAAACTCCGGCACAGTTTATATTCAGACAAATTACAAAATATACAAATTCATGCAATCAGACAAACTACAAAATATTCGTATTACAAAAAAGAAACTGGAAAAAATTGTGAATGGGTAACTTTGTTATGTAATCTGTACTGTTTTATTTATTTTTAAATTACTGTAAGTCTTGAATTTTGCTTCAAAACATTTCTGTAGTAACTACCCAAGTAAGACAAAGTCAGTGAAGTCCTTTAGATAAATACATTCAAGTAATCTCCGAATTCATTTTGAGGACTTGAAAATCAGTGCAAAGTAACCCAGATTACGGTACCAAACCAGACAGAAGTCATATGTATCATCTTTACACCGAAATTGTAAATCGGTGTCAAATTTTGAAATTCTATTATGGGGTTCACTGTCTGTCAATCTCTCTATTCAAGTGTATGTGATAGTTAAAATAATAAGATAGGGACATTAAATTTGATATGTGATCTTTATAAGTGGTTCCAGCTTTCCTAGTAATGCGCATGCTCATGGCTCAGACACCATTTTGGATGTGTCCGATGACGGACGTATATACTTCTATGGACGTATATGTGTTTGTCAGTCATGTTGTTTTTGTTTGTCAGTTTCCAACAGTAAAAAGGGACTTTATTCTTAACTGCAAAGGGTTAATGTGGATTTTACGGAACCCACTTACTTCGTTCCTCTTAGGATCGCCAACTCTTTGCCGCCGAGAACGGAGATGAGAGAACATTTGTTTTGGTTGCGCAATAATATTTTTAACGAATGACTTACGAGCATGTGCGGAAATTAATCTTTTCATCGGCGTTTTGCACGTCACGCCAAACTGCGCCTCGTTTCGATTGGACTATTTTGTTCACCTCTTTGATGTGATTGGTCGATTCATTCGAATTTGAATAAAACTTCGTTTCGAATTCTTCGGTTTGAATATCGGTTCAGTAGTGTGTATTTTACTCTGTGTGTTTCAGTTCTCAATGAATAAGCGAAGCTACGACTATTCACTATGCTGAAAGCGAAGCCGCTCATGTTTTTTTAACTTAAAAAAAATTGCCCGGTACACACTTGAAATGCCGCAGGCATTACTTGCGGAAATTCTCGTTCTCGGAATTTTTTTTAAAACCTAGACTTCTAACGTTCAATGAAAAAGCAAAGCTACTAGTTTCTTGCTATTCTGAAAGCAAAGCCGCTGATGTTTTTTAAGTTAAAAAATTTGTCCTGTACGCACTTGAAATGCCGCAGGCAATGCTTGCTCAATCTCTCCTTTTCATGTGACGCACGCGCTAGAGAGCAATAAAAAGTGCACTGCACATCCAAAACAGTATTTGGCGACGGCATATGAAATTGCGCCAATAAAAACTGGCGAGAAGCAGGTGGGTACCGAAAACTCCACATTTACCTGCAAAGTTATTCTATTGATCAACTCTGCATCTAGAGTTCCTCCAACAATATTATCTATCAGTCTTGACGCCACAATTGTTAATTAGTATCAAAATTTGGACCGAATCGGTAAGCGGAAGGGCCAAAATGTGTACTCAATATTTTTCAATATAACTAGCTAATTAGCTAGCATTACAAGTATTGGCTTTTTGATTGACATTCATAATACTTCTTCTAAGACTAAACAAGCATTAATTAGAATACTAAACAACTATTACATTCCGTATCTGCGTACATCGCAACTTCGTTCAACCGTACTCGTATTCGTCTCATTCCTCATTTTAAATAAAATTCAAAGAATTCAACATCTGACTGTTGCCACTCATCTGATATCATACACTGTTATAACAATAAATAAGTTGAAGTCATGCTTCTGTCAAGCATAAATATTAAATATGCTTACATAAGCCATGTTGACAAAAGAATACGAGAAAGTAGTGAGAAAAACACTTGCTGTTTTCAAATTAAATTATTTCATTATAAATAGCATGTTTTGCAACAAATTATAATTTTTCTACTTTCACACACTCGGGTACGATTTGCAATTGAATGGTAGATCCAAATGACTTTGAAAACAACGTCAGTTATTTTACTTTGTTTGGTTGGTTAGTGTATACTGTTCAACCCCTTATATGTTTTGTTTTCTCAACGATCTAACTAGATGACACCTTCTATTTGGGGAATGCGTTGTCATTTTAATTCAATTGTGAAGCTAAAGGGCAGTTGAAATGTTTATGGATTCCACGTAATTTTTGTATCGAATTTTAACTTCTCTAATCGACTTTGTTTCAGTTTTTAAGTTTAAAATTGCGATAATTCGATACACGTGCAGTGTATGAGCAGATTAGTTAAGGGGCTAATGGCAGAAGAAAAGTGAATGTATCTTCTACACCTTGCTCACGGTTATCATACAAAAATGTTACAAAGAATCAAAGCAGTAATTTATATGCAAATTATAAAATACTGGAAAATCCCAGTCATGGTATGGCGGGCGCAAATTGCCTCTTCATTTCAGAGATTTCCCGTCAAATCTGACGTGTTTAAATAGATATATATGCGAGAGAAATGTTTAACATTGATTCAAAAAAAATAAAATAAACATATGTTTTATCTCAGGAAATATTTTTTACTTACATATTTCTTTATTCAAAAAACCTCTTGGTAAACAACATTCCGTGTGAAGTACTTTTCGTTGTTTAACAATTTTATAATAAATCAATAACCGTGAAATTCTCAACTTGTCAAATGTAAGTCAGAAGTTAAAATGTCAAAGGAATTCTTTTTCGAAATTCTAATCAAAACAAAGCAATTCTCTGCTTGTCAAACGTTGCCAAAAAAATATCATCAAATTATATCATTACAATTGCATTAAATAATCAGATGCATCGTGACGTCCAAACTATATCACGCGCATCATATACCACTGACGTAATTTGCTACTTTATATTAAAAAACGGAAATTAATTCGAAATATATGATTAATATAATTTAAAATGTCTCGGGAACTGTTGATCATAGCGAGATAAATTTTATAGTAATCGATAGCAAATTTTATTTCACTATTTTAGAGCTATTAAATTTGAAATTAGAACGACAATTATTCATTTAAATTTAAAATTGCTGAAATTTAGGCTCTTTAACAATGAAATAATGCTGTTTAACGTCTAGAAGTGCTTTGGCTCGAGTTTTATTGATGGTGGCGTCAGAGCGTTACCGAGAGATCTGGGCTATTATATTAGTAATAAGTTATACTTAGCTTTATATATGAGTATATACAATCAGAATGTTGTGCTAAAGTGGATTCGATGTTTGAAAATTATTAAATTTAGATAGCTAAAAAGTTTAAAATATCAAAGTTTCCATAAAACACATTCACGAGAAAAACATCAAATAAAAAATTTAAAAAAAATAGTTACGATATAGGAAATTCATCGAACAATAATCTAAATGTTAAAGCCAATACAATTTATCTTAAATTGCAGCACCGAGGAAAGCGAAGCTCTCTGCGACCGGCTGGCCATCTTGGTGAAAGGACGCTTCCGATGCCTTGGCTCTGCTGAGCAGCTCAAATCCAAACATGGTGAAGGATATGCGCTGACCATTAAATTGAGCAAGGGACATAATGCTGAAACAATGAATGCATTAAAAAGCCACATGCAGAAAACTTTGAAGAATGTGACTTTGACAGGCGACTATCAGGTAAGAGACAAATACACACTCTGAGAGACAATTTCACATATTGCAAAGTACCTTTATGTGTTTTTCTCTATTCACCCTATTTCTATCTTCAAGGCATCAACCTCTGTAATCTACAAGGTTTCTATAAATTATTGCCGGTGTTTTCTTTCCTTATAAATTTTGATTAAAGAATATGACGATGAATACAGGGTGTTTCAAAAATATCTAGCAAAAATGAAAAGGTAGGTCAGATATATGATAAGCATCCAAATTCACCTAGGAACATGGGTGCGCAAACGCCATCTAGAGGCAGCAAATGACATTTAAAATAATACAGCACTTGCCACAATTGCCGACACTTTTTGAAATTTGCACATTTTTTCAAATATCTCCTCGAACTTCGACCGTATAAAGAATAGTTTTTAACTCACAATTTGCATTGAAGATTCGGTCACGAGGGCAATTTGGGACCGACCAGAAATTGATGATGTCGATAAGGGATTTTGTTTCACCCCATTTCACATAAGTCTCATAATGTTTTGCAACTTTTTTCAATTATTTTGAGTGTTATGCGCAATATTTACATGCATTTTCGTAAAAATAGCTGGAATATTCGGGAAGTTATAAAATTTTCTTTAAAAAATCCCAAATTTTTTCGCCTGTTGTTTACTTATAACTTACAGTGTTTACAACCAAATTGTATGAAACTTACTGAATATGTGATAATTTGCTAGAATAGTATTATCTAAAGAATTGATGTACATATTTTGAATATTAGAGAAGGTATGAGTATTTTTAGTAAATGATTTTTTACTGCGCATGCGCTAAAGGTAGCCTAATTTTTCTTTCAGAACTTTAGAACCAGATATAGAGGGCAACTTACATAAAAAAAAATCCCAGTTCAACACCTTTAAGATTCAAAAAGATATCGGCATTTCGACCAGCGCTGTTTTATTTTAGATGCCATCTGCTGCCTCTAGATGGCGCTTGCGCACCCATGTTTCTAGGTGATTTTGGATGCTTATCGTATGCCTGACCCACCCTTTCAGTTTTGCCAGATATTTTTGAAACACCCTGTATAATAATGGCAAGTACAACTCAGAAAAATTATTTTTTAGTAACCCAAACAAAATTAAATAATTTCCACATGTCAGTCTCTTGCGACACATAACACATGAAATCAATTTCCCCACACGTATTGATGGGATACATGTCCTAAAAGGCTCCGAAGTGGAAGTTATATAACATTTTTGGTTATTAAGTAAACTTTTTGAATTTATATGTAAAAATATTTAACTCTTTAACAACGACGCTGTTTTTCACGCAATTCAATGATAAGCATCTGATCGCCCGATACCGCCCGAACCGTCATTACATGGTTAATGTCATGTTCGTTAATCAAAATTCGTTAACCATAATTTAGGGACGCCCTATATTAGACAGTGCAAAAAGTGTATAATACCAACTCTGAATTCAGAACTGAGATATTTTCTAGAATGCTTTAAATTTCTGTCATTTTTCAGGGCATACTTCAATACCACGTGGCGGATCAATCCTTGACTGTTGGGTATCTCTTCAAATTCATGGCAGATGTGAAGACACAATTTGAAGTAGAAGACTTTTCGATCGGCGCCATCTCCCTCGAGCAAGTACTCCTTGCATGTTCTCGTGCATAAAATTTTTCAACACACGATTATGATGCTCAAGATCTGTCTTTTCGCAAGAGATGAATATCTTTTAATTACATTTTGCATTACTTCTTTGAGTATACTTAAGAAACAAGCTCTTGTTAATAAAAAAATGCTTCATGATATGTTCGATCATTTTTGGCCGATGTGCGATTAAATCTTGATATAATAATATTGCAGATTTCTTATTATTTTGTATTTAGTTTCTAGATCATGCTAAGAAATTTCTCAAAAAGCTTCATGAATACTTATTAATTATTCCTTTTCTTGTATACTTATTAATTACATAAAAACAATTAAAATAATGATTTGTTAAATGAAAAGCAAACATTTTTTGTAGAATAATATGCAAATATTTTATTAAGCCGCAAAATTATTTTTGCACACTTTAATAAGGTTAAAAATTAACTGAAAATTTGTAGGCTTCATTTATTGATTTTTAGGGCAATATTCAATTAATTTTAATTGACTTTTTTTCCCTCACACATAATGGCCCAGAGAATAATTTCAATGCCAGACCTAACAGGTAATGTTGGAATATTTTTTACAAAATTCGTATAAAATGTCACAGTAATTTTAATAATAACAGAATGTTGTAGTTAAGCCATTTACAAATATTGATCAAGCTCCAGCAAACATAACTCAACTGTTGGAGAATGAAAGAAAGCATATCAATGTCTTTGACAGCACTATTTTAAATTCCACATTTCAATCATTATGTGGTATTTGAAAAAAAAGAAAGCATATCAAAGTCTCCGACAGCAGTATTTTAAATGTCACATTTCAATCATTATGTGGTATTTGAAAAAAAGAAAGCATATCAAAGTCTCTGACAGCACTATTTTAAATGCCATATTTCAATCATCATGTGGTATTTGTAGAATAAATATTTTTCTTGTATATAAATGACATTTCAACATTTCCTAAATTATTTTACCAGTAGCAAAAAACGTGAGGTGAAAAATCAAACCTCTCAATTAAAAGAAAAATTCGACTCTTTAAAACAAACATTTCACAAAATATTTTAATCAACTTCTGGTGTTTTAAAATTCTAAGACAACTGTTTCCTCACTTTTCAATAGAAAAATAAAAAAGTTTGTATAAAATATTGTATAAAATTAATAATAATAATATAATTGTATATAATTAATAATAAATTAATAATAATTAATAAATTGTTTGTATAAAATTCATGTATTTTGACCAGCTTTCAGCTTTTAAAACTTTAAAATCAGCTGATTCCTCATTTTTGCAAAAACTCATTCATATGTCATTCCCATTCTAGGTTAAATAACTTTTTAAAAATCTTTGAGAAAAAGAGAAGTTTTTATTAAACGAGATTATCGTTACTAAATCTCATAAGTATTAAAAATGCCAGCAAACAAACAAAAAATGAACAATCAGCCTTTTTAACTCTAATGAACGGTGGTTGATACAGTTCCTGTAAAATTCTAAAATTATAAAAAATCATGATCATTCATTTAAAGTCTCCAAGAAGAATCATCAATTGTTACAAAAGAAAACTATTAGTAATTACTGAAAGATAGCTATTTTGCACTTATCACAATCAATATGTTTTTCTAATTACATTTTACTTTTCTAAGATACATTTTCTGTTATATTTCAAAACCAAACAAAGAACTGGTTTTCTACACTTTACTGTCGCGATATTTTTGTAATTGGTTTGTAATTCATCACAGATTTTACATTTTAAAATCTTTGAGAATACATTTTTTTTGAGCAGTTGTGGGAAGATGAAAAGTTACTCAAAATGAAAACCAGAGACTGAATTTATTTAAAATCAACAACTTTATTAACACAAGTAAAGCATTTAAAATTTCATATGATCTAGGAAAGATTGTGCAAGTTTTAATTAGAAAAATAACAAAAGTATAAAATTATAATAGATAGTAACTAAAGTAAAATCACCATTATTGAGGTAAGAGAACACAACACAATTACAATATTACATTACAAAATTAAATGGATAATATCTTAAACTAGAAGATTTGTGCCCGTCTAAGATGGGCTTTTCGCTTGTCAACAAGATCTCAGATATGATTGTCACAGATTTACTAATGAAAGTTATTGAAGAAAATCTCATTCATATTACCAGTGTGCTTACGAAATAAAAAAAAGCATGAAAAACAGAACTGATGACTATAAACAGAGCTCAATTGACACTAACTTTCGTTTTGTCCGAGTAAAAAATAAAAAAATATTATTAAGCGATGAATGCAAATATTTAAGTAAAAGGAGCCTTTCAGTGCAAGAACGGTTAAGGGAAAAATATTAAATATAAAATATATAAATATTCATTTCCAAAATTAAGTGCGAAAAAGAAAGAAACGTTTTAACAAAAACTGAACTATTCTAAACAGTTCTGTGTGCTTGAATTAAATAAAATGAAAGAAAACGAAGGTTTAGCAAACCAAATGTAAAGGTTGCTATTTTGAATTTATGCGGTGGTCAGTAGGCTAACATGGTTATCACTATATCTATAGCACTAGGGCCAGAATTAACTTTAAGTTACCGTGACAAAGAGTAGTTACTGTATCTATTTAGGAGAGGTAACTTGGAATGGTACAACCACCGCTTACAGATATGCATGTACATACTGGTTCGTGCAGGTGTGAGGAAACATTACGCAACGCTGAAGAAGCTAACTCATAATAACAATTATAACTTTAATAAACTTAAAAAGATAAAATTAAAAGTAAGGTAAATGATAATTAACATATCGACAACAGGAACATAAATCATAGCAAGTGCGAGAAGAGAGAGACGACAGATAATGCTTGAGCCTTTATGGTACTCAACTCTCCACTATGCATGAGCAAGGTAGACAGCGCAAGCAGGTCGAAGCTGTTGCCACAAAGGGCATATCATAATTCAATCAGATGAATCAACATAAAATTAAATAAGAAAGGAAGTTGCTGAACTCGGCCAAAAAATAGATAAAATAAACAGTCAAATAGCAATAATGTCCATTTATAAAAAAATATCACCTGTGCATGCTAATTTGTAGACGTAAACACACCGTCTGAATCTCTTTGGCACGTAGCCAAACCAAATGCTAATTTGTAGACGCACACACCGTCTGAATATCCTTGGCACGTAGCCAAACCAAACCACGTGACCGTTACCGCAATTTCTGGATAAATCTTATACAGATTAATAATATATTTTTTTTGCATATATATATAACAATCTTATAAAAAATCACCATGGGATCAATTTCCCATCATAATTGAACATAAGGCCACAATGCTTCTCATTTGCCTGCAGGATAGAATTCATCATCCCACTCACACTGGTCGGGGTTGTAATCAGACAACTCTTGCCTCCCATATGGGTCATTATCACGAAAAGGTGCTTTTTACAGTCCCGGGGTGATAAAAATTAGAAAGTGCGACAAATGTCCTAATATTTTTGTTCATATGTATAATGTTTTATATATATGTATTTTTATATATATGTTCATATGTATTTAAGTTTCAAGGAAGCTATTCAGTATGTTTTTATTAAAATAGTTTTACTATTTAACTCTCATTTTTAATGAATGAAAGACAATAGTCCCCTCCGTGGACGTCCCTACATCTGAAACACAATATAATTTTTACTGATACTCAAACAATTGATTTTTTACGTTTTTTCTTCAGCATTAACTAATTTAAAGTCTCTAGTTAAGGTCTAACTTAATATCTTTTTGAAAATATATAATTTTTACTTATGAATTAATTTTTATCTTCTGTCCCTGGAAAATTAAGATTTCCTCCATAGACAAAGAAAATAACTTTAAAAAAGATCATAAATGGCACCTCATGTCAAATCATCATGAAAGAGTTTATAAGAGAGGTAGACAATTTGTTCTTTAAGAAAAAAATTTCGTTCTATTGCGAATTTATTGTATATATTCCAATTTATTTGCTCTATTTAGAGCGTCCACTCTGTGGAGATCATAAATAAGTTAAGAAAAATCTAATTTATAATTGAAATACAAAATTTTGATAGGTTTAGTATCGAATTTAATAAAAATAAGTATACCACTTTAGTAACCTAAAAACCAAAGCACTTAAAAATCTTAAAAACTTAGTTTCTGTCTCCTCCGTGGACAAGGTATCTCCACAGAGAGGATTGCATTGTCAATGAAAGAGATAAAATCTCAAAAATCAAGATGCAGTTCAATAAATTAAAATAATAATAATTAAAAGTTCTTTGGTAGATAATTTCTATGAAATATTTTCTTTTGTATTTTTTTTATTAAATTAAACTTGAGATTATATTCTAAAAAAGAATTAAGGTAAACAATTCATATAGAATATTTATAATATTGAAGCTTCAATTTATACTTATAAAAGTCAATGTGTGTGTGTGTGTGTGTGTGTGTGTGTGTATGTGTCCGCGATGTCCAGTCGAAGCTATCGCACTTACAGCCATGAAATTTGGCACACAGATAATCTTAATGGTGACTCAATGCACCTCGAAGCCAGAATTATAAAATTTAATATAGAAAATTTATTATTTAATGTTTTGTGTTATTTTGGGTCATTTTCGGCACGTTTACGGCTATAGTATCTTTTCTAATGATAGTTGAAAATAGAACAATTTTCTTTCTAATTAAGTTTGTTTTGGGCTTCAAACTTAATTTACTGAATTTTGAGAATTTTTTTAAAAAATAGTCAGTTTTGTCGCCAAAATTTTGTTTTCGTATTTAAATTTACTGCATTCTCCGTTTTAATAACGTTATCTCTTTCATTTTTTTATGTAATGAATGGAATATTCCCCCCGATTAGAAACAAGAAGGGTTAAAATATATTTTATGGTTGAATATTAATAAATTTTTTTCTGAAGTGTTAAAATATTTTAGCTCGAATTTTTCCACCCCCTGATTCTTCGTAACCAAGATCGCGATGTTCTATTCCCGACATGTATTTCGTCGAAACCACGTGATGTCATGATCCCTTTGCTTTCAGCAAGATTTTGAAGTACGATCGTACTGCCTGTCTTCTTGCCGACAGATCATGGTTTTAATTTGTTTGTTTTTATATTTTTTGACAGTCGATGGAAAGGCTGATATCTTTAATTTCAGAAGACCTGTTCATCCTGCGTGTACTTTCGCTGAAACTGAAAAAAAAATGAAATATGACCTCAAGGAGCTATTTACAGAATGTGGCTTCAAAGTTTAAACCTGAAGTTGAGGATGGTAAGCTTTTTCAAAAAGATTGTTGAAATTCAGGATGTCACGGGCAACGTCGTGAGGGTACTGCCAGTAATGTCTAAAAGCATTTTAATAGCTAAATTAATTGTTAGAAAAAAAGGCAGTATCAAAAAATAAAAAGACAAAGGAGTCAGATGCTCAAATTCAGAAGAGAAGGGAGTAGAAAAAACTCAATACGAGACTTACTAGATGGTTTATTAATAAATTAATACATGATATTTCTTAATCTAGTATATATTTGATTACTTTCCCGCAAAATGTTGGATTTCAATTATTTGAAAACGTTTGTAAATATTATTTAACTAATGCACAGTCAGTGTCGTTATCAGGAGTGGCGCTAGTGTCTGCCTGACAGGTCTGCCGACAGGCACGGTCTCCCCGACAGGGGGGTACAACTTGCTGTACGAGGGTGGAAGTGTAAAGAAATTGGTCTCAAATTTTCGCCAGATCTTTATTTATCTACTAGTTGAATACCCCGTTGTGTGAACGGGATACAAAATTTTTCCCCGACTGGCAGGAGAAGCACAGCAACCCCGACAGGGTGCCCTGACCCCCTCGGTCCCCCCGCTGGTGCCACACCTGGTTCTTATTTGAAAAGTGCTATTTATTTAAAAATGTGAGCTTTCAAACACTGGCTTTTAAAAGGCAATTTTACTATTTAATTATAGGAAATAAATACGTACCAACTATATCCAATAATAACAAAATTATGTTTTCATTTAAAATTTCACGATGTAAAAGTCCCTTCCATTGACTATCATATCTCCTCCGTGGGGATGTCAAAATTTTTTTAAAAGTCCAAAACTTAAAAAAAATAAAATAAAAAACTTGACCACTCATATAAAGGTATTTAGTAAGCTTAGATGAAAACATCCATGCAAATTTTAAGATTTTTTACATACTTCTGTTGAACAACTTTTTTATAGCTATTATAACCAATCAATTTGACCGTATATATATATATATATATATATATATATCCCATATCAATTTGCACCCAACCGGGATGCAGAATGAAGCATAAAATCCCCTGAGGTTTCAGGTCAACGGGCAGAAAATTAGTAAAAATATTTAGAGCAGACTAGTGGGAAGAAATTATATTGCACAAAGCTCAAGTATTGGAATCATCACTCTATCGATACGGGAACGTCCTATACATCCCTTCAAGCAAAAGACGATAGCCGTCCGAAACGTCCGAATGTCACTCTAAAATTTCTACCCCCTTTTCTTAAGTGTGATTGATTTCACACCCGAGGCGCGTGCTTTCTTCGTTAGAGTGGCTCGCCCAGATGTGTTTGGGGAAGAGGGGAGTTTTCTTACAATTCGGACAATGCCAGCTGACATTATGGTTTTTGAGGGGTGTTAGATATCAAAAATTGCATCTACATCATTTTTCGGTTTTATCAGTATTTTTAATTATTTAATTCTTCGCCACCAAAGTTTCTTTCATCTCGTGTGGCATTTCTGGCTACTTTTGAAATTCAAACGGTAATTTTTAGCAGTTTTATGAAATATCTGAATTTTTCTTAATAATTTACTTTGTTTTCGACTTAAATATTAGTTGTCTTAACTTTTGATGTCTTTTCCATTAATGTATCAACTTTATTAATTTATAAATCAAAATTTTTCAACGGGACTATTTACTCTCCATCTTGTTGCGGATGAATTTATATGTTATTAGGCTTTGGCGTCTTTCACTGGAAGCGTTTTCCTTTGTGTGCTCTTCTTTCTTTTATGGTTTGAAATAACGAGAAGAGGTGGCAGCACGTGCGGGCTTCTGGAGGGCCGTTAGGCTTTCTGGGTGCTAGCCCTTGCTGTTTTTTCTTTTTGTCTTCTGGAGAAGTGAAAAGTTTGGTAGTAATCTGCAGCGCCATTTTTTTTAAATATATCCTACAAGTCGTGTTGTTTGCAAGATTAGCCACGCAAATTCTGGCGAAAATCGCAACTGAGTTCTTGTGCAGTGTGGGACGTCCGCCAATATATGTGATCTGATGAAATTCAGGCGTGTAAGCCTGCAACGGTTTTTTTCAGTGCTTATGTTCGACATGGTTCATCGCCAAAAATCTTATAGTGAAATTAAAGGTGTGTAAAGCATTACAGCCAACAAACTGGCTAACTACCAGTGCGTTCCAAATCTACAGTTTTATTGGGCAACATTAGGCCTATTACGTATGCTTGAAATCTTGTGATTTTTCGTTGCAACTACAAGCTTGACAAAGAAATACGACTTCACATGTTTCTATTCTGGCTCTGAAAATTAATGGAGCTAAAAATTTCTTTATATAAAAAAATTTAGTTTTTGATGATAGCGCTATTGTCTTTTGTTTCTTTTTAAAAGCTGCAACTATTTCAATTCTTGATTATATGTGAATTGTTCTTTCTGTCATTTGGCGTGCATCTTAATCAAAATATATACTTTGTAAAACATGGCAGTAAAACTTAATTTTAACGATTATTAAATAAAAAATCTTTTAAATTCTAATTTGATTCTGTTTTAATTTCTCTAATTTGATTTCACAATTTGCAATGTACTAAATGTTTTCAGATGATTTTATTTTAGTGGCCAATTTTTTCAGGTCTGCAAAGGTAGGTGATTTACACTCATGTCCATAAATTAAGGATAATTCAGAATCACACAGAAATGGAACTCTAAAATAAAAATTTCACCTGTAGAATTATCACACACATCTTGAAGAAGAATATGCAAATTACAGGAAACCACCAGATGGCGCGGATAGTACGTCACAATGACGAGAGTGTAAGAGAGGGGTATATAAGGAATGGTGGCAAAGAAGTAAAATTGTTCACAAGCGCTTTAAAAGCCTTTCAGTGCAATAACCGCATAGTTATGGCACAAAGGAAGCATTTGGATGATTTTTACGTGGTAGAATTATCGGACGACTGGAATGTGGACGTACCCAGCTGGAAGTATCCGAGGAACTTGGAATCGCCCAGAGTGTCATCTCCAGGCTTTGGCAACGATTCCAAGATGATGGTAATGTGAGTAGATGTTACAGCACAGGTCGCCGCCGAGTTACAACGCCGAATGAGGACCGGTATTTGGCAGTTACTGCCAAAAGAAACAGACGGAGCACAGCATCAAACGTGTCTCGTCAGCTCTCTTCAGCTACCGGTACGACAGTTTCAAGGCAGACCGTGTACAGACGATTAGGGCACATTGGTCTATATGCTCGTAGGCCTGTCAGATGTGTTCCACTTACCGCAACTCACTGTCGCCTGCGATTAGCCTGGAGTAGAGAGCATGCATTGTGGACACCGCAACAGTGGTCTTGTGTGATGTTTTCCGACGAGTCCAGGTTTAGTTTGCAGTCTGATTCTCGCCGGACTTTCATATGGAGAGCGCCAGGTACCCGTTACCACCAAGAGAACACCATTGAACGACACCGTTACGGTGGTGCAGGATGGCTCGTTTGGGGAGGAATTATTCTTGGTTCCAGAACTGACCTGCATGTTCAGAGTGTAACGATGACAGGCCACATCTATCGGGATGTCATTCTGGAACAACATGTACGTTTGTTTCGGGGCGCCACGGGTGCTGAATTTCTGTTTATGGATGACAACGCCCGTCCTCACCGTGCAAACATTGCAGACGAATGCCTTCAATCGGAGGATATCACCCGTATGGATTGGCCAGCATACTCACCGGACTTGAATCCAAAAAAGCATGTGTGGGATATGCTTGGCCGACGAATTGCAGCCCGTCAACCCCCTCCCACCTGTCTACCGGAACTTCGGAGGGCATTGCTTGATGAGTGGTGTAATATTCACCAAGATCAGATTGATAATTTGATACTCAGCATGCCTGGGCGTTGTAAGGCCTGTATTGCATCGTCCGGGAGACATACTCCGTATTAACCATCATACTAACCATTTTATACTGTTTTTTGTAAATAGGTTCTTTTTTGAAATTTGCTCCAGGGAGTAAAAATCGCAATTTTTATTAATTATGTCAAACATATAGCATCTGTTTTGCTCTTTACCTTTTGTTTAATAAATAGACTTTACAAATAAGTCAAATTTGTTTTGCTTCTGTCTCTTTCTTTGCCTGAACTTCATTATCCTTAATTTATGGACATGAGTGTATATGAGTGTAGCCAGAATTGCATATTATTGTGTTTTATATTTCAGCACCCAGTATTGATTTAATAATTTATATATATTAATCTAAATTTTAACATTGGTCACCTACCTTGCAAAAACGTTTTTTATTATCATTCGACCATCCAATAAGGGGGAAAGTGAATTTCCCTTATCTTTGATAGAGGAGCTCGGACGTTCCCGTATTTTGAGGTCCCTTTATTTCAATGGCCTTAGGAATTAGAGAGTTAATAATCAGTTGAATTACGGAAACAAATAAACGGAAGAAACTAGCTAGAGTGTTCTCCCTCGACATGACTGTATACTGGCTATGTGTTCATTTCGTAATTAGTAGCATAGCCTGAGACGAAATCTTTTATTTTTTATTTCTTTATTTGCCCACGCCGGTACAGCCTACCCAGAGGGTGTATAGTACTGACCGGTTTGGCCGGGAGTGCAAAACGTCATCAGAACAGGAAAAAACATCACATCAAATTATAAAACATCACAACAAAACTAAATCACACCGCATGCAAAAAAGCAGCAACAAAGCCAAAAGTTATGAAAACCAAACAAACGACAAAGAAAGTGACAAAAAAAGTTCATGTAACAACAACAAATAGTAATACAGGAAACAAACGACAAATAAAAAGTTAAACAAAAACTTAGGATATTAAACACATTACAGCATATGTGGCAATTCAATAGAAAACATTTAAAATTTTATATTCCAAGAAGAAATTAAAAACACACACAAATGTTAAAGAAACAATGATACTTTTTAACAACGTTTTCATTAGTCAGAAAACTCACTGCAAATGCAACAGGAAATCCGAAAATCTCGTTCAGTTTCACAAATCCAAATTTATTATTAACTGAAATTTTAAACCACGCGGTTTTGTTTGCATCAGTGGGTCTATTCAATTGGAATCTTTTAGTGTAAATACAGCCGAAAACATAGTGGTCTACATCACCTTGAGAACCGCATTAGCAATCTGATGTGCTGGCTAATTTGAAACGATATAAATATGAAATAAATGGGACATCGGGGGTGTATATTACAAAGTATATTATACATTTGTTAGTAATAATTAAGTTTAAAGCAACAGACCCAATGGGACCCTTTACCCGGGTTCCTGTTTCAGAATCCGTCCAATTCTTTTGCCAGCTGCTTAATATAAAGTCTTTAATTTTACATTTTAGGAAAATGTAGGATGCAGGGGCATTAATGTTTCGCCCAGCATATGTATCAATTTTTGCAAAGTGGTCAGCGAGTTCATTGCATGGGACTTTACATCTCGCATTATTAACTCTCTCACACCGAGGGAGGCGGTCTAAAATGTCGCCTTAAAAGCGATGAAATTCGGTTTCAGACGGTGGCTCCTTTTGAAGGGAGGTTCTGAGATCACTTCGGAGATAAGCGCGGTAGGGGGTTCAATTATCCTTGCCCACCACAGCCCATTTCCGTGCGCCTTAAGTGAAGGTCATAGCAGGAGGTGGGGTAAATAATCACCCAGGTTGGGAGAGTCCAACTAATGTCGCATCCTCCCAAAAACGCCCGGTTTTAAAGGGGCTAGAAGAAAAAAGACGCCTCGGGATTAAAGAGGTAATGAACTTTTTTATGTTCTGATGTTAAAATTTTTTAACGACTCGATTGACAAGAGACTGTCAGTAAATATTTTTATTTTATCTCCTTGTTCCAAGACCCAGCTGCGGCAAAGTTAATTGCCGCTAGCTTTGTTTGGAAAACAGAGTTATACGAATAAAATCTTTAACTGCAATCTCAAAATTTTCCAAAAACTTTAATAACTGTGAACTAGTGTTAAGGTCGCGGTTTCCACCCGGAGAATTCCAAGTTCGGAACCCGATTCCACAGAAGATCCATCGTATGTTGGGCTTGCTGCACATTAAATTATACGTATGGGGTGAAACGTCCTCTCGCTGGTGTTACGGGGCGTGGAAGCGTGGGTAGGATGGATGCCTGCTCAGGTGTCGTCCCCGTCATCTGACGTCCCCGGGTTCCCGTCATCAAAATGACCTGGTCCGCCCAAAAATAACCCTCGTACGAGTAGTTTAGTTATAATAACGGGAGGTTAATATAACTAAACTACTCATTAACCCTTTCAAGTGTCAATTTTTTCTAGTTGTGATATAATAAAATAACTTTGGGATTGAGATTAATTTAAGAAAAGGAATTCATTCAGCTTATTGGATGACATTAACATTTGTTAATTAATTTTATTAATCGATGATTAATTACCAAGTCAAGGCACTTTGTTATGGTTTGAGATAAGAAATTGGAATTTCTAGATTTTTGTTTCATCATAAAATTCAGCGAAAACTTGCGCTAGCCTTAAAAATTGCATTTAGAATTTGATGGATTTGGTGGGAACTATACTTCCCATGCCCTTGGAAAGGGTTAGGAGCTCACTCCTAAACCTAATTTTATGCGGCTTCTGCGACCAAATTAAAAATGCACTTTAGAAGAATTATAAAAGATTTCGCAAGGTCCCTTTTTAACATTCAACTTGAGGAAAAGCGAATTGGTTTTGGCACTCAAACGAATACCCAACTCAAGCAAACTGTAACAGCTATCATGCGATTAATGAAAAGTAAGCATTGGTTTGTTTCATTCATTGTTTATTCTTTTTCTCATTCTTTTAACGGCCGCTATTTCATTGCTTAATTCTTCATTTCGTGGAACTGTCCAGCAGTGTTTTCGGCGTTATTATTTTTCTTCCATTTCTTTGTAAGGTGCGAGTTAAATAGAAACGAAAAAATTGCTCTTTCAGAGAACACTTCTTAACCCTTTAACGTTCATTGGTTTCAAATGAGAACCAATTCAATTGAATTGTTCAATCAATTCAACAATCAATTCAATTGTTTGAATTGATTGTTTTTCATTCATTCACCTCACTTTTTTCTCTTGTACACCTTAACCCTTTAGTGCTCATTGGTTTCGCAGTGAAACCACACATTGAGCATTTTTTTACTCCGCATGGGCGAAGCGTAGCGTAATTTTTCTTTCATACCTTAAAGGGTATAGGCCCACCATGTAAAAATTCCAGTTCAATACCTTTAGTATTCTCAATGATATCGCTATTGCAAGAGCTAAATTGCTTTCGATCTCTGAAAGAAACAAAATGGTGAGGCTTCTTGATATTTTTTAAAATTGAATCTTCGAAAGAAATATTGAATTTTATGAATGCACAAAATTATGCATACTCACGTATACTTAAAAATTAAATACATAATTTAAATGTCATTTATACAAGATCCGCACAGACTTCGTAGTCGCCATATCAAAAGCTTGAAATTCGTCGACAAAGAAAAGACTTATTAGTCTTGCCTTGTTCCTGTCCTGCTTCTCCTGCTCATGTCTTTGACTGTATTGGCGCCTCTGCGAGGCTGCTGTGGAGTGAGGGGGAAAATGGACCTGTGGCACTGTTGGAGTGACATGGTATCATGGACCTGGTCTAGTATTTGGACCAGGGGACATGAAACAACAACGACAACATGAAACAACAAATGTCATTTCGATAATAAGTTATTCGGAGGAAATATAGTCCGTTAACGCTCATTAGTTTCACTGCGAAACCACAAATTTCTTGAAAATAAAATTGCCAATTTTCTTTCTTTGGCATAATTATGATCAGTTACATGTCTAACACTCATTTTTGAATAAATTTTCAAAACGAAACATGTAGTGAACTGTAAAGGGTTAAGGGAAGACGAGAAAACTCGGTCAGAGATCTCACTCATGAATTATCTGGGGTAGAATGGAAACATCCGTTAACTTCTTAAACCAGCGGGAGTGTTCTCCCCTAAACTTTGTCGTATACTTCCCCAAAAAGGTGCCGTTTCCCCTTCCCCCGCCTGACTAAAAAAATTCGAACCTATTATTACCCAGAATCCAATAACTATCAGAAGGTTTTTCATTATAGTGATTGAAAAATATCTAGGCAAAGAATGAAATTCAAAGAGACGCGTAACGATTTTCTTCTCTTACCGGTTCAAGGACAAACTGACGTAATTCGCTACTCCGTAATGAAATTCCTCTCCGTTCTTCAGTACGCATGCGCGTGGAGATAACGGATTCTCTTCAAAAGTAAATTATACGGACCGACAGACTGTCAACCCTTTGACGGATTTGGCCCAAAATTTTATACGGACCTACATTCATGACGATAAAACTGTGTATAAAATTTAAACCATCTGGTTTTTGAGTTATAGCGTTCGCATGACCTCGAACATACAGACAGACTTCCCGTTGACGGATTTTGTCCAAAATTTGATGGAAACCTACAAATTATGTTTAAAGACCACATACCAAATTTCATCCCCGTAGCTCTTATAGTTTTCGAGTTATCGTGTTCACAGACAGACAGACACACACACAGACACGCAGACAGACATAATTCCAAAATTATGTTTTTCGGACTCAGGGAGGTCTAAAACGTGGAGATTCGTCAAAATCTAGCGTTCGAATTTTTTGACGATTACAATACTTTCTTTTTGTATACTTCGTATACGAGAAAGTAAAAATGGTAGCAAGTTTATCTAAGATTGCTTACGTATCCGCGGAATTAAAACATGTGGGCATTCTTTTTTCTTTTCAGGTTTCATTTCGATAAATTTGTATAAATTGTCAATTCTTTGGTCATGCACAGTGTTGTTTTGGACAACACCCCCCCCCCCCCCCCGGTGTAGTGCACAACATCACCAACTCGGCCACAGTCCACCCAATCGGGTGCAAGGCATGGTAACAGGACGGAGAAGAAGAAAATCCTGTTACCAGGGCTTACTCCCGATTGGCTAAGAAGTGGTGGTGCGGAAGTTTGAAGAAGGGGGTACCAGCTCAGATGTCGTCCTCGTCAAGGCTCAAAATGACAAGGTCCTTCCCAAAATAGTTCTCGTGTTTCTTCGAAACGGGACGTTAATATAACTATACTAAACTAAATATTATGTATTGAAATATTTTCAAATAATTTGTTTAAATAAACAAATGATTGCAAAATATTCATTGAAATCCTGTAATAGTTTCTGTAGTGTTTATTTTAAAAAGGAAAGGAATTGCCACGGCTCAAATTCGAAACCATGATCTCTGTTTATACGCTTCAATGCGGAAATAAGTTACTTCACACTTAATATAAAACTTAAATTATTTCATGTTTGTAAAGGATGGAATTTTGAAACTCATTTATTATTTATTTCCCAACATACTGGAATTTGGGAATTTTATGAAATCGCACGTTTGTATACTCTCAGATAAGCTTACATATTTTCAGTTCTAAGTTATTAATTAATTTATTAATTTAACTAAACGAAATTGATAGTGAATTTGAGAATCATTGATTTTAAGGTTTCATACTATTCACATTAATGAATTATCAATTAAAAACTATTAAAAAAAGGGAGAAACAATGAAAATAGAAAAATTACTTTTTTTATGTAAACTAATAAAATCGTGTTTTTAAGTATCTATTTTATTTTCTTTAACATATTTCTACCGTGCTTGTCACATTGAATTTCAGTCTCCTGCTAGCAAAAACAGATGGCGCCACAGCAGCAGTGAAAGCATGATGTTTCCTTTCCTTTCCCTCCCTCCCTTTTCTACCAAAGCATGATGCGAAATTGAGACAGCCAACTTGTTAGCAGCTGATACAGTCAGTTATCGAGCGAGAACCTCAGGAAGATCACATTTAGGTTCAAATCACCACGTTAGGGTCAAGCCGATAGATTGTTAGGAGTCGAAGATTGCGGTCCAAGTGACCGTGCGCTTCGCCCACCCTACCCTTCACTCTCTACAATACAAACGCTCGGTTATCACAGAATATCATAACATAATTTTGTTTTCTTTCTTGGATCTGTTATAAAATTCTGTAAGTGGAGATTAGATAACGCTGCATTTATCTGATTATTTTAGTGGATGTTACTTTAAGAACCATTCTTCTCACCTTTGACTTTAGAGTTATCTACTCAAAATTGTTTTCGGAATATTACTAATCGATTCACATTGTTTTGAATTTGAGTTGCGGTGGGAGTTTCTTTTCTCAATTGTCCCGATTATGTAGTGAAATTTTCGTGATGTGGAGTTAAAGTATACAGTAAACCAGAATAGTTTGCGTGCAATAGTCCAAGCTAGCTGATTTCACTTGACATGCAAATGTCAGCCAGGACAATTATTTAGGTAAGTGTCATAACATGTCAATGATGTCGATTGAAAAAATATTGATGACATCGAATTGATGCCTTTTGAGCGAAAATTTCTTTCATATCCGGTATAATATTTTAATCAAATCTGAATTTATTTTTTCGACTAGAGGCTATAAAAAATTGGTCAGACATCGAAAGAAAACAAAAGGGGGGGGGGGGGGACCTTCCTTCAATTTTCTCATACACTTACTAAACACGACGCGTGTCACTTTAAGTTTCTAAATACATTGGAACCTCGGTAATTCGAACCCCAGGAATCCGAAATTTTGGATATTTCGAACAACCTTTTTCAATTTACTGAAATTTTTTTATTAAAAAATGAAGGTAAAATAACTATTAGAAATCAGGAACAAAGCTAATGTTTATTCCTAGCTTAAGAGCTGGTTTGGTTATATTAACGTCTCGTTTAGAAGCAACACGAGGGCTATTTTAGGACGGATCTCGTAATTTTGAATCACAGTCAGATAACGAGGACGACACCTGAGCTGGCACCCCCTCTCCAAGTTTCCACGCCACACCAACGGGAGAGCGTTTGGACACTAGGTATGGTTTAGAGTGCAACAGGCGTCATACACTGCGGATCTTCAATGGAATCGAGTTTCGAACCTGGAACCTCTGACCCAAAAGCTTAGACTTTACCACTAGGCCACCGCAGAATTTCTAATTTAAGACAAACATTTGAAATTGTATTTAAGAATGAATACAGCACCTTAATTAGTATAATTAAAATTGGTTATATTCTTTTGACGTGGGAAACTAAATCTGCTTGGCGATGCGATGTTGTGCCACGCCGCATGAACGTCACGACGGTCGGTGTAGCGGTAGCGTGCTCTTCTGCGTAGCGTAGTGCCAGTTCAAGTGCACTAGCAGCATCTGCGTGTGATACAAGAACTTTCAAGACGCCTTCTCATTCACTTTCCTCGGAATTATCTTGATCTTGATTATTGCCCATGGGAACAATGTCTTGTGGGAACACTGATACTGTCCTTCAACAATAATTAATTAAAGCACACGATCTAAACTTCGACCAAATGTAACAATGGCGCCCTTCAATACGGCAACGCATACAAGATCAGTAAAGCGAACACTGACTCGACTCTGGCGGGCTAGGCAATCGTAAAACCAATCGCGCCATTTTTAACCCAGTAGGCTATTTCGGCGCGCGTTGTCATAGTAACCGCGAATTCACTTCAGCGCAAGGTCACTACTCTCACCTTATTCGCCTGCACCTCAAGTCTATGCTGCACCTCCACTGTACCGTGCGGATCACCGCCAACTCTTTCCGGACTCTTTCATGGAGCGCCCAAAGTCAATACTCTACTGCATTTGGTATAGTAAGAGTATTTTACCAATTTCCTGGAATCCAAACAGAGGTCAGCTCCAATTAGAGCTGCTTTCAAAATACTTACTCCTGTGCCAAACTTTGAAATCTTAGTATGGAAAACCGAGAGAGTCTAATGATTTAAAATAATACTAGTATT
>BGPR01000810.1:110662-132684 GCA_013235015.1 Araneus ventricosus | reverse complement strand
TTTGTGGCGTTTTGGAATTGTATTCACAGACATGCATGGATTCCAAAATGGATGACTCGTGTAGTTTCATAGAAATCCAAAAAAAGAATTTTCCAACAATCTCATTCTATAACTTTCCATACGAGAAAGTTGTCAATGTTGAAAAATTCGGTGAGCTGAACAAAAAATGAAATTCTATTTTCTGGCATTAGCTTGATTAATAGAGACCTCGGTTGACAATGACCCGGATAGTCGAGATTCTACTGTACTTCTTCGTATACGAAAGAGCAAAATTTTTTTCCCGGATGTTGCGTTTCTACGTGATTTTTCTCCTCTCATTAATTCGTTCACTTCCTCATGTTTTGATGCGTAGCACCGAGATTTGGTGACTTTATGGCCACTGGGTTTCTTTCTTCTTTTCTGACCAAGTTATATATCTACACATTGTTCTGAGGTCTGATCAGAAAATAGGTCATTATGTCCTCTAAAGTTCATTTTATGTAAACGAGTATTCCGACAATGTTCCAGTTAGAGGGTTAATTTTAATAATCTTTGAAATTCAAGCAGGTTGCTCCCATTTAATTCGAACTAAAGAATTTTCAAAACAGAAGTTTCGATCTTAATGGAATTTTCGAGCAATTATGGCTCATTATTTCAACTCAAAAATTATATACAAATTGGATTTTAAAGATAATATGCATTTCTGTTTGAAACTTGAAAAAATAATAAATTTTATAATTACTTTGGACATTTTAATTTTGTGTACCTTTCTCTTTTGTACCTTTTTCCTTGTAACCTTTAATAAAAATAACCTTTATATTTTCTTAACTCTAAACTCTTTTTTTTACTTTAGAACCCTTCTTGATGCTTGATTTTATCGACAGAGTTGGACGATCAAAAGAAAAGCAATCATAATGGTATGTAAAAAATATATATATAATGGGTTTTCATCTATGAATATAAACTTTATTTTAGTTCATACATAAATCTCATCAAGTCTTTTCGAAGTTATACATTATTTAGGTCAGAACAATATTCTTGCTAATTAAATAAATTGTATCCAGTATCGATACACTAATAAGTAGTTCAGTAATCAATTGTATTGCAAATGAATAATTTAATCATTTGTATCCAAAAAGTATCCAGATTTTTCTATTGTCGATAATATTTTTCAGGATTTGATAATAAAATTAACTTTATTGATTTGCGTAAATAAATATATTAATGAAGATGCCCTCTCTTCCCTTCCACGCCCTCTATTTTCAGAGCGACAACAGCTATAATCATAAAAGGGTTATCTAGCTACAATAAAGTTGCTGTGCATTACGCTACAACACCGCTTACAGCGCTACCTGGCTGCAAACTACGGAACTAGTGTTCCTATCTCGAAAATGGTTCAATATAGGAAAAAATACTCAATTTCAAAGTTGTAGAGTACATCGATTTAGTATTAAAAGACATCTTAAGGATATTAATTCTAGAATAAACATTTAAAACGCACATTTGTTTGTGCGCGTTTTCCGAAACCGTTACGTGGACGAACGAGCAGTTCTGAGGGGATGACAAAAAATTCCCGTTTTTGTATCAACGCTCCTTTTTGTTACATAAAATAACATGCCAGATAATTTACATGGGCTTTAACAATCGTTAATTGCTTATGGAATAATGTCTTAAAAGAAATCAACCACGCTCAAAAGTATTTCCAGATTCTTGGAATAAGCTTCGAGAAATCTGTTATCAAGATGAGAAGTTTAAATGTAATTTTAAAAGACAAAAGAAATGACCTCGTTGAGGAAGCACTGCAGTTTGCAAAAGACACATGTGAAGAGGTGGGCATTCCTGTAGTTAAAAGAAGAAGAGAAACAGGCAGAGCTTTCCTAACGTTTTGCCAAAAGTCAAGACAACTCCTACTCCATGGCAAAGGCCAGAAATAATGTTCGTCACGGACCACGGCCCATTTCCAACATATCTTAAAAGATTCAACATCTGAAGCAGCGATTCCTGTGGCTGCGGAAACCTGGGAAACCCCTTACACTATGCTACAAGTTGCCTGTTTACAACATCATACCACCTAACAAAACCGTCAGCTGACCTAGAATCACTGTGGTGGAAAAGAGTCATGAACAACAACAAGGGCGAAAATCAGAAAACTCATCCACTTCATCGCGGAAAACGAAACACTCTTATTTCCAAAAGATGGCGACAACAACTAGCCATAGATCCAACTAACCCTATGTACTCATATTCTCTCTTCTTCCATACACAGGGCACGAACCTCTCAAATTCAACAACACAACGACCTGAAGGACTGAACTTTAAAAAAATATTATATTCTTTTGTTTTAAATGTTCTGTCTTTTTGTATCTTTTTTATAGAAATTGTATTGTTTTTTTTCCCTCTGGCTTTTTTCAATAAAGTCTCACGCATACCCAACCAACCGAAAGGGAGTCGTGCTGGCTCCGAGTTCGGGGGTATGCTGTGATGTTAAGTTAAAAGAAGAACTATCAGGAGAAATAAAATTATGTCCGGAGAGAAGACTGACTTTCAACAGAGAACTTAACAAGTCTATGGTAGAGTGGATTGACAGGTTTCGACATGAAATCGATACACGTTGCAAAGGCATGGAATGTATATCAGATCGGTTTGCAGTCTTATAGTCCAACAATCTGATCGAAAGCTCGGAAACTGAACTTCCCAAGTGTGTACAATATTTGGTTTAAAATTACAATGCCTTTCTGCAGATGATGTCCTTACAGAAATTCCATGCCTAAGAAGCCGCCAAAGTTTCAAAAAAGAATCTCTTGGTTGGACTTCCTTAAGATTCTTAAAGATTGTGGTTGAATATGAACTTTTGGGCTCTGTTCCCAATCTCTCTTTAGCATTAAGAATTTTCTTAGCTTTATGTGTTTCTGTTGTATCATGTGAGAGGAATTTTTCGAAACTCAAACCAATTAAGAATTATATCAGATCCACTATGAACCAAGCACGACTCTTTAACCTAGCCATTTTGTCAATTGAAAATAGTGTAGCTGAAGGTATGATTTTGATGAAGCAATTTCAAAATTTGAAGAATAAAAAGTTAGAAATAAAAGATTCTATCATATTAAAGTACAGTTTGTTGGATTAGAGCCTAGAGAACGAAACTTCTAAGCAATTGAGCTTTCATTAAATTGTATTATAATAATAATAAAGTTATGTACTAGGTACGATCAATATGGCGAAAAATTTCTTACATTGTACATTAAACTGGCTTATTAATACAAAGGCATTTCACTTTTTATTCATAAAAAATTGCTTACAAAATAATTAACATTGTGCCCTCTTTACTTAACCAATTGGATGAAAGAAATGCTTAATTTCATTTTGTATTATTTATGGTGGACATGGAGGTGACAAGTTTAACTCCTCACCAGGTGCCACCAGATCTTGACACCACTGCCCAATGTAGTTTTTCCTATGGGGATACCCAAACAGCAGGAGAATGCGACCTCTCAGCCACCACTGCACAGGTTTCGACAGCGTATTACTGATGCTTGTTCCAGCATGACATCTGATATGCTAAAAAGTGTACAGCGTGAAATTCAAACAAAGTTTCAAATGCGTATTGTATCTGAAGGACAGCAGTTCTCTCCAAAGTGGTCTAACGGTGTGTCGGGAAAGAAAAAAATTATGACGTGAAAATAATTAGAAATTTTCATAAAATAGAAATAAAGATTTTATGAAAACTAATATTTTACTTAATATTCAATCAATTAATATTTTCTTCCAATGAGGGCTATTTTGGGAAAGACCTCATAACTTCTAACCACTGTCAGATGAAAAGGACGACACCTGAGCTGGCACCCCCTCTCCAAACTTCACGTCACACCAACGGGAGGACTCTTGGCCACTAAGTATGATTTAGCGTGCAGCAGGCCCCATACATGGCGGATCTTCAAAGGAATCGGGTTTCTGGCCTGGAACTCTCCGGTGCCATAGAGGTGATCTTTCCACAAGGTCACAAGCGTCATTGGAAAGATCTTCGTTTTCTCTTTAAGATGGTATCTAAATCATTTTTATGCGATAATTATTTCGGAAGTTATTGTCGAAAAACAGCAAAAACGTCGTTTCGTTTCAATTTTGTTATTTATTTAAATACCTTAAGAAATTATTGATCCTGAAAGTTGAAAATAGCACAGTTGACCTAGAAATGCGACTCAGAATGGCACGTGAAATTTCATGTCGCTACTGTTAACCGTTTAGGAGGAGTTCTTCTGATGGATAAGTGGGCAGGCAAACAAATACATAAGGAGAGACATTATTTTCTGCTTTATATTATAGATTAAAAATAAAAACGTATTTCAAAAAAGTATACGATTTTTCTCTTATATGTATGAAACTGTTGTTTAGATTTCGTAGATTACTATTTAGATCAATTATTTTTAACTGATGAAAATTATAGATAACAAATACAAAAAAAAAGTAAGTAGTTGCTACTATAGAGAGTATTAGTTTTTTTATACATTTGTGCTTCAATTTCGCCGAAAAAGGAAATAAACCGGAATAAATCTTTTTCTTATCTGAGAATATTTTAAAATTACTTTTCGCTCAATTAATTGATAATAAATAGAAATATGAAAGGTTTTCTTTCACTAGAGGCACTTTCCTCACATGTCAACTTCATTCAGTTAGAGCATTTTTTAACTCAACAGAATTTCCTCTCAACTTTTTAACATTTTGAAAATGATACTAAGAATTTCACGAATTTATTTTTATCCAAAAAGATTTATTTATTTTAGTTTAGTCAGAAATAAGAGTTATATAAATAAAAAGTCAAAGTACAACCAATCCACATATTCTGAATGTGGAAAGGTTGACAGTTTGAATTATATCCTTTTATCACACATATTGTCCCACAAATATTGTTATACTTTTAAAATGTATATTTAAATTTTGTCTTATTTTATTTTATAATTGCTTTCAAGAAACGTTTTTCAAAACAAAAATAAAAATTATTTCTGTTTGATTCCATGATAAGTTTTAATTAAAAGGAGTTAAAAAAATATTTTAATTGCTTTGATAGAGACAAAGACATAGGTTCTAGGGGCCTAATAAACGGTTCCTTGCTACTTAAAATGCCATACACTTCGATTTGCGTTTAATAATTTTTTTTCTTCATTTTCTAATTTTTTCTATTGTCTAGGTAAGCGCAGATTTATATGGTTTAAATGTACTTGATTATTAGTTTTATATTTAGCATTGGATAATTTTTTGTTAAGTTATTATTTTATAAATAGTTTTTTATAACATGTAAATACATTTTCCTATCTTTTAACAGTAAGTTAACATTTGCGAATTATTTCATTAAAAAAATTTGAGGGAACAACTTTTATGACACAGATATTCATCAGGATGAGTTTGATTTGCAGAATGTAGAATAAAATTATCAAAGTTTCATATCCGCAAAGGCTTGATTTGCTCTGCAAAACATTAAAATCAACATTTCATTAGCTTCACAGCAAATAAAGATTTTATTACATTTTATTTATTAACTTACGATTATATTACAATATACATTTATTTTAATAATCTTATAGCTTTTATTAAAGGTTAAATTTATCTTAAAAATGCTTTATTCAAAATAAATTCTGTAATTTTCGAACAGCTTCGTTCCATATAAGATTTGCAATAGCTATACTCTAGTGTGACCAATTCATTCGTATTATTATTTTCTCTGACAGATAGACCTTCTGAACTGATAAAGGATCTGATATCAAAAGCCTGATAAAGGATCTGATATTAAAAGCCAAATAAAGGATCTGATATCAAAAGCGTATTCAAAGAAATAAAGAAAGGAAAAAGTTCGATTGTATTATGCTCAAATATATCTATATCTACACGTATCGATAGCAGTGCTATCAGCTAGTCAATAGCAAATATTTCAACCATTAGAAAAAAAACCCTTTTCGACAAGTTTGAAGGCAAAGGTAGATTCCTTTATGTTGATGTTACAAAAGTAAAGAAATGTTACATATTGATCAATACAGACATAGCCAATGACTTTATTGTTTCTACACATTGCAATATTTACTCTGTGATTCTGTTTTCATGGCATTTAATTTTTTACTATGTCGAGGTTTCATCGTTCCATATTTCATTCCAAAAAGTTATGATAGATTTTTCGATCAGTACATTGGTCCATTTTTTTTATATCTCAAAACATAATCATTCAACGGGTAGGAGTCATAAAGAAATAAACATCTCAGCAGTGCAAATATCTCCTAGATAACATTAAGCCAGCCTATCTGAAACAGCAACAAGAAATTGACTCTTCACACGAATTAAAAAAGACTCTAGATTTAAAAATTATTTATTAATGGTTTTGGGCTCTAGGGGTCATGATCGGTGAAGATGTGCAGAAATTTTCTGAAAGTCGTGTCATGAGAACCATTGCAATAGGTAGACTTCCTATAAGGAATCTACCTAAATGTGTGTTTTGTCAATAATAAAGCATCTCATTTCTTTTATTTTGTTGAGCCATCGGGAACCTAGTTTTCTTTTTAAAAAAAACATCATTTTTTTATGTACACTGCTATTTGAAATTAAAATAAATAAATCATATTTCAGTTATAAATTTTTTCATTAATAGTTCTTTGGAAGTAAAAAAATTTTCAAAAAAAATTTCTCCCATATACAGGGTGATTAAAAATTGAATAAAATAATCACACAAACAATAATTTACTTCCTATGCCAAAACTACTAATTATTTTGCGTAACTAAGGAGATGCCGTTCAGAACAATAAACTTGCCTGTAGATTCACACGAAGACATGTACTAGATAGCAGGTATAAATATTTTTCTCCATTCTCGCAATGTTCACACAATTACGTCCTCGCCAGTTTCACGGCAATTGAACTTCAAATCAATTTACTAGCAGCCAACGCCATTCGTTTCTAGAGGATTCGTTTCTGGTGTGTACAAAGAACGGTGCACACACTCTGTAACGTTGATTGAAAATGGGCTTCGAGATAGAGTGTGAGCAATGAAATGGTTTGTGACAGAATAATCACATGGTGCTATAAAGGGTTAAGGGAATGTGCATCACACTACAAGAAACATTTTTTGTAAATAGCAAGCGGGTGCAACTGATCTGTTGAGTGTGACGAGGAAACGTTAGACCTCAAGCCCTGGTACTTCTTCAAGGGTCTCCTGAAATCACTCATTTATGAAAAACCAGAGTTCTGATAGCGAGGACTGTAACCGCTTAGCAGAAATACGTGCGCGGCATTCGCTTGGGGGCCGGAGAATTTCAAGTTAGATACCCCATTCCGCTGAAGATCCGCCTTGATTGTGGGCCTGTTGCACTTTAAATCATACATAGTGGACAAACGTCCTCTTACTGATATGATGCAGAAGTTTAGAGGGGTGGCAGCTGAGGTGTCGTCCTCGCCATCTCACTGCGGTTCAAAACTACGAGGTTCGTCCCAAAACAGCCCTCATGTTGCTTCAAAACTTGACGTTGATGTACCTAAAACTAAACTAATCCAATCGTTGTGCCTTATGGGCAATGACTTCATGGTCGCAACTTTGTACGAACTATTGTAAAAGTTATGTTTGTTCTGTGTATTAGGTTGTGTTTTATTTATTCTGTCCAGTAAACGTTTTCCGTACTAACTTCTTTCTTCCTTTTCCGTGAGACTTTGCAGATGCGTATTCACGATTTTCACCCTTTCAACTTCGATTGCGATCCTATGTCCCATTGCATGTTTTGTTCATCTTGATGTGCGCTATCCCTCTCCAAGTTTATCATTGGATTTCATATACGCCCTGTATATGCAGGGTGGTTATAAAATATGCTGGTATATGACACCCTAGCGAGCATACCGTTCGAGGGAAAGGGGTAAAATTTTGAATGCAGGCATTAAACAGTATCAGCTCACAAGAATGATGTGAAAAAACATTTGAGTGTTGCAATTCATTGATGGTATCCAACTTGTAAGTATTATCATATTAGATTGTTGTTATAGTCAGTGGCGGCTCCTCCATTAGGGCTGCAGACCTGCAGTCCCCCTGAAATTATTTTAAAAGCTTGTATATTGGTTTTTATTCTAATTGGTTTACTTTTCTACTTTAAGAGTTCAATGATAATCAAAAATGGCAAAAAAGTAATGGGAACGTAAAAGGAAGAAGAAAAATAAATCAAGAATTCAGAGAGAGAGACAGACCATAGCTGCAGAAAGCTTTGCTCCTCCTTGGATCGAAATTTCGCACATTGAGAAACTCGGAGCTCTCGGTGGGAAGAAAAAAGCAGCCCTTTCTCCAATTGAAATTAAAACACGAGAGCTGCCCCTGTAGCAGCTCTCTCTTGGCGCGACTTCCTCATTTGGCCTTTATTCGCTTTCTCTCAATAGTCCAGTCGTTAAGTAGTTTTTAAATCAAATTCTGGAGGAGTTGTAATTTTTTCCCCCTTCATGTTTTTTGGATTGCTGATTACGAATCTGAGGTTTACCACCAAAACTTTTATAGGAATTTTAGTTATAGCCGGAAAAAAAGACAAAAAATTCTCAGTTTTTTGCTTATAACTCAAAAACTATCAATTTTTAGTATATAATCATTATATACTAAAATAATCAGCATAAATTTTTCTACAGCTTAGGTCTATAAAACTTCTGCAGCACTACTTGTTTCTGAGTTGACGAGCCGCCATTGGTTACAATGCACTTTGCCATTCCTTTGAGTCGATTAATTTTTGAATCATTAGTGTCACAATTTATTATTAGTGTTCTGCTTATAAAAATTATTATGTTAAAATGTTCGTTCTGGTATACTCTAACCTAAGTTATACCCATGAATTCTCATTTATTCTTTTTAAAATATACTATGTTAATGTCCATTACATAGAATTGTTGGCATTTCTTTTTGTTCCTTTAAATTAACAGATGCATTTTGTTTTCCATTTACAGGCTATTGGGAAGGCACTGGACATTAATATATTCAAACAATTTGTGGCTCTACTGTACAAAGAATTGCTTCTCAGAAAATGCCATTATATTGCAACTTCGTTTGGAGTTATTTTTCCAATCATTATCGCATCTATACCTTGTATACTTTACAATCGAGTTACTGTAGACAAGTCAGAAAAACGAAAAGAGTTTCAATGGGTCAATTTCACAACATTTGAACCGGTCAAGGCATTGAATTTTGATAGTGGTTATATAACAGATAACTTGGAGTTTGTGTACGCTTCTTCAAATGAAATGACAGATCTGTTCATGGAAGATTCAGTCCGTGCATTTTTTGGGATATCTTCCGAAAACAGAGTAAAATGTAAGTGTTATCCGTTTATATTTAACCCTATGCGCACAGGTTACTTTCGTGCAATTTAAGCGCCACCCCATTTCTTCCAGCTCTGCGCTATATACACAACTTTATTTTTTTTACTAGCAGCATACGCACGGCGTTGCCCGTGGAATCAGGACTTCAACGAAATGGAAAAAAACCCGCCCACTATGGCATGAAAAAGTTCTGGAAACAAAACAAAAGATACACATTATTGAATTTCACGCTTATTTTTCTTCGAGATAATGACGTTTCAACTGTAGAAAATACCGAGTACGTTAATCCGTAACAATATCAAAAAATTGCAACTTGAAAAGGATTATTATAAAGCAAAAAAAATATGCGAGACATAAACACATTAAGACACTGCCGAAAATAATAATCGAAGTCATTCAGTTGAAGGTTATGAAGTCACCTGCGCTCTGCACCGTCATCCAATGAAATTGCCTACAACGTTCCGGAAAAGTGTCGCGGGAGGGAGCTCCTTTCATAGAACAATAAGATTAGAGATTTAATGGATAAATGATACGCACATTTGTATCATTTATCCTCTTCGTGAGTTGGAATATCCTCCACAAATCTCAGAATCGTTTTCGTTGTGACTGTATTCAGTCATTTTTCCATCCAGATTCGATGCAATAGATGGCATTTTGTTTAATTCTTCCGAATAAGCCGGGTATTATTCTGGAGTGAAAGCTCTCCGTCTTTACATGTCAGTCAGGTTGGCTTATGGACAGAAGTTTCGCGCACTTGCATCCGCGATCAGAGCGAACTGACTACTTCAAGGTCAATGGAAACTATTGGAACAAGTAGCAGGAAAGTTAATAAGAGATTAAGGGGTTGCGAGCTTTCCGCCTCTTAAGCCGGCGATTCATTTGAAGGCTAGCCATGCCATTTGCCCTAAGATCGTTTTTTTCCCACCCATTTTAATCGAAAAATCCAGGCACGTCATCCATTTGAGGCTTCAAAGTGCGCTGGAGAGGGGGGAACAAAGATCGCTCCCCCTACCACCGCTCTTCGATCCTCACTATCCCCCCACTCAGAGGATTTCCATTTCCTACTCTCGAAGCGAGGTTCCAATCTAGTCAGAACCTTTGATGTACAGCCTACAATCATTCGAGCCTACAAATTGGAATCGGCGCATGCAATGCTGGAATTTAATTTCGTTGGAGTTCCATCTTCCCCGATCCCCTATGGTAATTTCCATCAGTTTTTAAAACTGACGATTGCTTTTTTCCTTTCCGTGTTCCAAAAATCCAAGTTTGAATTAGATGTGAATTGCCTGCTTTATAACGAAACACCCACTGGAGCACGATATACGCCGTATCTGTCCTCAAAGGGTTAACAAGATAGTCACTTTATAATATTTTAAAGTTACAAAATATAATTTTAAATAAAAAGCAAAATAATTTTAAATAATGCCAAGTAGATATTTGTACCCATTTTCAAAATTTTGTAATAATATATTATTATAATTAGAAGTAGTTATGCAATTATAGAAACCAACTATCATTTTAGGGTAACGGATTCATTATTGAAAACTATACATGACTGTATATAGTTTTCCGCACAAGAATGAACCATTTAAAATCCGTTGCACAGCAGACTACTTAAAACAGAATAAGTAATTATGGGCTATATCTAAAAATATTGTTTGCAGTTGGTTGTTTATTGCAAAAAATTAGCTGGCACATTGAGTTCATTGTTTTATGACGAAAGACAATTTTTCTTATTTTCCTTTCATGACGAGGAAATATTCTTATTATTGTGTAATGACCATCTCTATATATAAAACGCCAACGTAAGTGGCACAGAAAAAAGTTTAATTTCTCTTATGCCGATGGCAACGATCGGTTTGTTTACAAAACAAAGCCGTTAGCTTCCTCCATGTTAAGCATAACTTCATAGTCATAGCCTGTTACTAATTCATTCTGGTGTAAAAAAATGAGTTTAAGGTGAAGAATTCACAATATTTCTTGCAATATAATAAAATTTTGAATGAAATTATTCGAAAGAGATCAGTTAGAAATGAAGCAGATGGGTGAGCTAGAGAACGTTTAGATCAACGTCAAAATAGTTTACGTCAGCGAAGAGAAAATCGTATCAATTCACAAATTGAGGTGAACATTATGGATCTTACTATTATGAACATTGTATTTTCGGAACTTTTCTGTTATACGCACACCGCTTGGCGTCTTTCTTTCATCTGACGAATTTTCATGGAGCGCTGAAGCTCAAGTTTGGCTCTAGAAGCGTCAGAAAAATCATGGTATTCGTGTAACCGAGGGTCGATGCTCTGTGCGGGATCAGCTAGTTCTTATTATTATTTAATGACGAGATAATATTATTCTTATAATTGTTTAATGATAATTCTTATTATTATTCTTTAATGGCGAGATAATATTATTTTTATAATTATTTAATGAGAAATCGTCTTATTATTCTTTAATGACGAGATAATATTATTCATATAATTGTTTAATAAGAATTCTTCTTATTATTCTTTAATGACCATGCATTATTATTCTATGCAATTCTTCTGATTATTCCTTAGAGGCAATTTGTCGTATTCCTGAATTCTTTAATGGCTAAACATTATTATTCTTTAACCTTCTAAGCGTTTCAGAAGTATTTTTCTGTTTCTCATGCTGAGCTCAAAAGCAGATAATTAATATTTACGTGCATAAGTTCTTGCAGTACCATGAATAAAAAATTCTTAAGTTTTCAGATACTTTATTAAACGCAATAAAAATCAACTTATTCACTTTAAAAGCTTCGTAACACTTCTTTTGACTTCGTAATTTTTTCAGCAGTACATTTATTGACTCAAAAAACATAAAATGCAATTATATACGTCATTCAAAGCATTTTTTCAGTTTGAAGTATATACCGATCTTCAACGGTTTAGATATTATCTATAAGGTTACGTTTAAAGTGGACACACTGCATATAAATTAAAAATTAAAAAAATAAATGAAATAAGAAATTTCTGCTTTTGAATACAGTCATAAAATTATTATTCATACAGTTTCATTTATACTGTAGTTTTATTTTATCTATTCAGTACAGTTTTTTATTAAATTTATTATTCGTTTTAATCACCGGTTCACTAGAATTTCATTAAGACAGATCCCCACAAAGCGACAATAACGAGAAGTTGCTTTCTCCTACTAAAAGTATCAATTTTTCATTTTGAAACATAAACGTGAGGCATTACGTATAACTGTTGCACTTTTCTTTCAACCTCCGATCTTACTACTAGGTGACCAGCCGATCTGTAGAAAGATGATCTATTCAACTGAGGAGCTTCGTAACCATAAAGTATCTATCTCACTGTGGGGTTCAGCTTGAGGGCCCTTAAGCTTCTGACTTCGTATCTCGCGATTTCTGCTGTTTGGAAGCAAGACTATTCTGCTGTATCCTGCGAATTTCACAAATATATATCACACTTCGAATATATATCACACTTCGGTACATTTCGAATACCAAGAAAACACACTAGTGTTTTCTTGGTATTTTTATAGCGTTGGATCATATTATACTAATAAAGCTTTGCTAATAAATAACAACTCGCTTGGCTCAATGGTATTTGAATGTGTTTGCAAATGTTGTATCTAAATAGTAATTTTAAAAATATCCGCAGTCAGAGGATTAACATGGGCGGCATGATTGATTCTTCCGCAAAGTGCGAGTTGAAAATTGCCATTCCTTTCTAAGAGGCAGAAAAGAATTACAACATTCATCGCAGAATGAGCCGCATTTACGGAGCAAACTTTATGAGCGGTTGTGTTGTGGTGTGGGAAAATCAAAGATGGCCGATGTTCATGGTGAAAATGGACAAGGACGAACATCAGAAGACATTTAACGGTTAAAATAATTGTTTTCTCCCTCCAAATCAAATTTATGGCCATAAAATTACCAAACAGTGTTACAAATAGTGAAGTCCCGAGAAAATGGTGGGTGATGGGGCAAAATGAGAGTCATATTTGGATTTAGGAGGTCATTTTACATAAGAATCAGAAGGAATGGTATCAGGGCTCGAAAAAAAAACTTTTTGCAGAGCAGTGCAATTAATATGAATAGTCTTTTCAATTAAATCATCCTTCATCGTTACAATTTCGAGTTCAAAATGAAATTAGAAGTCAAAGAGGAAGCAATTTTAGCTCTTATATCTAAGTGTGCTAATTTAATAAATTAATCCAATAAGATTTAAAAGAAATTATAATAATATGTTTGAAAGGTTTTAAAATAATTTTGAAATTTATTTATTCCTCTTTCAATGTATTATGAGACGCCTTTAACATTTTATAATTACAGTATTGAATGAAAATCAAATACAAGATTCGCAACAATAAATCACGTGCATATTTTTACGATGAGAATAACATTCATTTTTTTCACAGAACAATAGATAATCCATATGTGAGAGCTGCTGGATTTTATTGGTTAGGAAATTTTAAAAAGTGAGGTTTTAAAAACCCTTTCATAAAATTCATTTTAAATGACTGATTGTTGAAGCAACAAAGTGTGTGAATAAAAATATTAGTTAATTATTGGAAAAAGTAATTAAATATTTTTAAAGTATTAAAATAAAAATATTTTAAAAATTATCTTAATTATTTAACATTATTTTAATACTTTTTAATATTAAAATATTATTTAATATTAAATATTATTTTATATCTTAAAATAATATGCACTCTTGCTTCCCATTTCAAATTTCATAAAATTCTATTTTATTTTATGTGCTTTCAGTTTTCAGTATTCAATTTCTTTTTCATATTTATATATTTAATATTTTACTTCATTGCAGTTCCGAAAAAGATGAACTCTGAAGAAGAACTGAGGAAGTATATTCTTGAAGAACAGAAGATGGATGAATATAAGGCGATTATAGGAACTGTCTTCAAAGGCTTCGGAGATACGCTGCCGAAAGATTTAGATTACAAGATTTATTTTACGAGAACTTTTGATACTGGTAAAAAATATGCACTAAATGGTCCAGATGATAGTTCAGGTAATCTGTTTTTATTATCTTTTGATTATTAATTTTAGTGAATCTTTTCCTTAGCGAGGTCCCAATTATCGCAAGCATGAAAATTGGCGCTATTCCGTTAGAACTAAAATTCATCGTTAATAGTTGCTTATGAAAATTATCATTAAGATTTGAAAGGTGTTTGTTTGCGGCCCCAGTTTAGTAATTTTATCCGATAATAATTTTAAGTGGATATTACAGGGAAAGTGGAGACTTTGGAACATGTACGCACCTGTTACCCTGTTCGCAATGTGTTCGCCTATCGTCAAGATGGCCGCCAGCCGATGTTTGGGACTTAACAGCATTAAATCTAATACCAAATTTGGCTATTTATCGCTTTAACTCTTTAAACCCCAGACAAATTTTATCTCCTACCCCTTTAACACCGGGCCTTTTTGGGAGGATGAGACGACATGAATTGGATTCTTCCAATCTGTGTGGTCATTTACCCTGCCATCCAATCCCCTGCTATAATCTTCCCTTAAGGCGCAGGGCTGTGATGGGCAAGGATAATTGGACCTAAAATGAAAAGCAATTTTCATAAATATAATTTTATTAATTTACTAAATATAGATTTTTTATTTTAATTAATTTTTTACCTTTTGTCTTTAATTTATTATTCATTATTATAAACAAAGTGAATCATATATTAAAGACTAAAAAGTAGGAAAAAAATTTCTCAATTTCACTACAAGGTGGCGTCACTAGTATGGATTAAGTTTAATATAATTTATCAATCTAAAAATGTTTAAATAACTAGAAAATCACCCGTCATGGGATGACGGGTACAAATTGCCTCTTCATTAGAGAGATTTTTTGTCAAATCTGACGTGTTTAAATGGATATATATGCGAGAGAAATGTTTAACATTGATTGAAAACAAATAAAACAAACATATGTATTATGACAGGAAATAATTTTTTATTTGCATATTATTTACATATATGGCCGTGGATGAATGAAGAAGCTTCCCGACTCCAATTAGTGTTATATCCTCCGACCATAAACATATTACAAAACGTCTAACTCTAATGCTTTCTAAAATAAAAGATAACCTCAATGAAGGAAACTATAAGAAAGGTTTAAGGCAATTTATTTCACAAAACACAACAATATATATATATATATATATATATATATATATATATATATATATATAAGATCAGGTTTTAAAAAGGTGAAAGGCAGTCCATTTTGATCATGGAAGAGACAGTATTTGCTCAAATCTTCTTTTACTCAGGCATTACGTTATTTCTTCATAGGTAAAGTGTTTAATTTTTACGTAGCTCCATGACCAGTATTTAGAAGGTTACGCCTGAGCGGCGCGTTGTTGTTAAAAGCTTACATGCTGGCGTGAAAAAGGGGAGAAAAGAATGCGCAGAACGCTTAAGTACCCAGAAGAGGGAATTTCCCCTTTAGAACCTCGTGACTTGAAAAGAAAGTTGTAGTGCCTTTATTATGATGAAAGTAGAAGTATTTAAAATGAAGTGTCGTTAAGATTATTTAGGAAAGTTAAAAAATTAAAATATCACATATATATATATATATATATATATATATATATATATATCAATGGCAGAAGACTGTTGCCATATCGTAGGACAGAACTAAAACAACTAAAAATGAACAGAACAACTAAAAATGCAAAGTACAAAAGAAGGCTCTAGCACAAAATCACAATAGAAGTTCGAAGATCTTAATCGGGTTCGAAGTAGTAGATCGGGCTCTAACATGATAAAGTTCTCACTGCGCCACACATATTTCTTTATTCAAAACACCTCTTGATAAACAACATTCAGTGTGAAGCATTTTTCGTTGTTTAACAATTTTCCTTGTACTTCAGATGTTATTGTGTAAATTTTAACGTTGCCAAAAAATATTGTCAAATTATATCATCACGATTGCACTAAATAATTAGATGCATCGTGGCGCCCAAACTATATCACACGCATGATATACCACTGACGTAATTAAAAAACGGAAAATAATTTGAAATATATGATTAATATAATTTAAAATTTCTCGGGAACTATTGATCATAGCGAGATAAATTTGATATCAATGGATAGCAAATTTTATTTCACTATTTTAGAACTATTAAATTTGAAATTATAGCGACAATTACTCTTTTAAATTTAAAATTACTGAAATTTAGGTTTTCTAACAATGCAATAATGCTGTTTAACGTCTCGCAGTGCTATGGCTCGAGTTTTATTGTTGGTGACGTCAGAGCGTTAACGAGAGATCTGGGCTATTATATTAGTAATTTTCTTCCACTGAGGACTCACTTCAAAATAATATAATGGAAAATACCTGTAAATAATTTTTTATCCGTTGTCACAGTGTTTACAAATAACTTATCCGTAGCTACAGAACCCGCAAGAAACTTTTTTTCGTAGATACAGTACCTGCAAATAACAAATTATTCGTAGTTACAGTACCTGCAAATAACGTTTCATCCGTAGGTAGGGTACCTGCAAATAACGAATTATTTGTAGGTACAGTACCTGCAAATGACATTTTATCCGTAGGTACAGTACCTACAAATAACCCTATCCTTAGTTTTGCTGTTTGTTACACTGCTTTACTTTTTACTTTTTTCAGTGGACTGTAGATCACTATCTATATCAATTCAAATGTCTGTTTAACTGAAATATAAAGAATAGCTTAAATGTAGCAATGTAATTTCTTAATATCCATTGACTATTTTTTTACTAAATAAGAAAACGATGCACATGGAAACCAAATACTGCATTCTCTTCTTTAATTGGGAAGCCGGATATCTTTCAATCTTAAGATGTACCTTCCAAAACCCCTCGTCAATGCAAAAATCTATGAGAATTAGAATGATGCGGTCGAAAGTTTAGATTTTCAATTGCATTCGAAATCCATTTACGGAGGGTTGGGCCATAAAAGCTGAAAGGCGACTCTGAAGGAGGGGGAGTGAGGCTCTCACAAAAGCGAGCAACTGCGCCTACTAGCCCCCCCCCCCCCGATTGCTTTTGTAAGGCTGTCACAAAAGCAATCGGGGAGGGGGAAGTAGACGCAGATCCCACTAGGGGATCGGAGTGCCCGTATGTTATGGGTATTTGGGGGTGATGAATGATGAAATTATGACAAAATAGATTTATTTTGCTATGATTCATCAACATAACCAGCACTAGATTACATGGAGACGATAATCACTAGAATCGTTCTTGAATACGAATGTTCTTATAAGAATGTTCTGTTTTCATTCGTCACATATGGAATTCTGGGGTGACAAAAGAAACGTCAGAATACATTTTCACTATCCAATGAAACGCAATCAGATTGTTCTTGCAGCCAATAAGGTGTAAGGAACTGAAACAGTTGATATTCTGATAGCTTAATCCGGAGGTATACGGTTGACCCGTAAATGACCTTCCTGAATTGATGGGATGAAACTTGGAACGGTTTAGAATGCTACCACACCATATGCACGGTGTGGGCTGACCATGAATATCCAGCCTTAGTTTGTCTCGGGAAAAAATAGTTTTTTTATCAGTTTCTGATTACACTACATCACAATTAACATATTATTTTATTTTATATACCAGGTTATAGGTACAGTTACCTTGTGAAATGGCAAGCAGCTGTCGGTGATACATTTATTCGGCAAAAGTCGATTGAGCGCAAGAAAATAATTGATTACGAGGTAATTCATTTTCAGTATTCATTTTTGTGAGTTTTGAAAATGCTTTCATTTTGTCAAAAGAAAGGTGGTTTTATGCATTTTCTTTACAGATAACTGCATAAATTCATTAAAACTTGAAAAACTTTGTAAAATTTCGTGCAATTTCAACTGTTTGCGATGGATGTTATTCGGATGACACGGATTTGAACTTCCTCAACCAAATTATCCTCTTCCGATATCGTCCAGCTATGAGAAAAGTCCTTCCAACGGGAGTCGACCACACTTTTGTCTTGAAATCTGTAACTTCTATGGGCCTACATCTAGGTCACGTTAACTTCACAGCATTGATAGAGGCGAGATTTATTTATGTAGATGCTGAGGTAGTCGGTACATAGAACTATTGACACTAAGTGCTACATGTTAATTTGTACGATTCTACCCTACTCGGCTTCTTGACCTATATACCTGAATTCACATAAATCAGAAGTATTCCATTGTGCGTAACTGGTGACGAAGTCAAAGCAAGACTACTCGTTAATAAAATGACAAATTTAATGAAACAACAATTAAATTAAAATACTAAATCATAAAATCATTATACAGCTAGCTAATCAAATGATGCAAGCAAGGAAGAGCAGAGAATGAACAGTAGCAATCAGTCCTTAAATACTGTAACAGGCTCGTCGCTATTGGTCGATGGGTGACATCACAAAGAGGGCGGATCCGATCTGCATGGAATCACAATTCAGGATGTTTCCAGATGCTGCGATGATGCCACAAATCAAACATTCGTAATCAGAATTGCTTTCTCTTGCGAAGATTTAAGAAAATATAAGAATTGGAACTTAATAAGAAGAATGAAAAAAGGCGGTTCGGTCACTAGGGGAAATTAAAAATTCAGAAATAAATTTATAATCATGAACTGATACCATATCCAGATTTTCAAAATGTCTCGAATACATAAGCTAAACGCAAGAAAACGAACGTTTAGTTTGGTTACATTAACGTCTCGTTTTGAGGCAACACGACGGCTCTTTTGGGACGGACCTAGTCATTTTGAATCACTGACGGACGCGAATTGGGATGGGACACCCCTCTCCAATATTTCGCAACACACCAGCTGAAGGACATTTGACCCCCTAAGTATTAATCCGTTGCAAATAGACCAAAAAATGACTAATATGGGGAAAAATTCATTAAGTTTTGAAACTTTGGTCAAATACTCCTTTGTTCTCAAGTATATGAGAACCGTATAGTTTTCACCCCCTCGGGGGGAACTGAAGTAAAGTGGGGTGTTTGGGCAGTTTTTCTTAGATTTCTCCACAACTACACATTCAAGGCTAAACATTTATTAGATGCAAGTTGTAGAGCATAACATTCTGCGTCGAATGAGTACCAACACTATATATTTTGTTGCAGTGGTACGATTACAAACTCTTTATCAAAGTTGGAATGATTTTCAAATTTTTAAAAAAATTCATTGTTCTTACAAAAGACAACGCATAGAATCAAAGATGCTGTCAAAATAAAGTTTGTATGTAAAAGTATTCACTCTTGTAAGCACATATATATGTCGGCGTACCAATACCAGAGCGTTAGTGTGCTGTGGAAGTTAGGAGAGAGCGTACAAGTAGTCCATTGCAATCTGGGAAAAACTGACCAAATACCCCACTTCACTTCAGTTTTCCCCCTGGGTGGAAACTTTTCGGTTCTCATATCCTTGACGTCAAAGGAGTATTTGACCAAAGTTTCAAAAACTTTATAAATTTTTCCATTATTTTGCCTAATTGCAATGGACTATACGATTAAACGAGCAACAGGCCCCATACACCGAACAGAACGCCGTCCCTTACCCCCCGAACCCGTGACCAGACCGGTCACTGAACGGTTTGATGGGCAAGACACGGGAATTTTATTTAAAAAATGAAAAACAAAATAAACAAAAAGAAGGAAATATATACACCATATACAGCACAGGCATTTTCACTTTTACGCTATTAGTTCGTAATAGTCTTCTTTTCTTTAGTTGTTGAAATACCTTTCTTTTATTTGAAGGGGGAATGTCCAGCAATTGAGCTACTTAGTTCAGCTCGCTGGGAAGTTGAAGGCTGGGAGGCCGAAAAAGATCTCTGTTTTCGCGAATGAATTTGATAATCCCACGAATTTTCTGCCTGGAGACGAGGTTACTGGCGACCTTTTCAGCCATTCTTGTTCGAAGTTTGGCGCTGGCTTCCTCATATGCCAAGACACTGTATAAATACACTCCGTGGCATAGTGAAGTGCCGTGGCAATTCCACCACAACTGCAATAATCGCTGTCAGACAGGTGAAACCTTTTGAGGTAGGAAGGGAAAGGTCCATGTTGAGAGAAGAAGATAACATCCTCTCTAATCCAGTTAGTGGGACGGAGACTAACTGAGGGCATGATGTTATAGATTTTCCTGCCTGTATCGCCATTCTTCCATGAGGTTTGCCACTCCTCAAGCATCCTCTTCCGGAGGAGGCCTTTTATGTGCGGTTTAGGAAGTTTAGTATGTGAATAGGGTTGCCCATGTTGTGTTGCGTCTTTTGCCAGTTGGTCTGCTCTCTCACTGCCTATATTGCCTGCATGCGCTTTAACACAAAAGACTTTTATTCTTGGATTTGAAAGGAGGATTTTGATAATTTTTCTTGCTGTTTCGTTTGTGCTCTTTGAATTCGAAGATGCCATGATACTTGCTTTATTGTCTAAGTGTATTTTAGAGGTATTGTGGTTTGGCATATGAGATGCGTATATTACTGCTTCGTGAAGTGCAGTGAGTTCAGCTTGAAATACGTTGTTGTTGTCATTGAGTTTAGCAGACCACTGGTAGGCCCAGATGTCATTGGTCAAGACGCAGAAGGTAGCTCCAACTCCATGTTCGGTTTTCGAGCCATCTGTGAAAATATTTATAATGTCTTTTCGGACTATATATGCTTCTCCGTCTTCAAAAGAGATTTGGTTCGGTTTGAGATGTTCTGAAGGATGAGTGGACCAGCCTGTAGCCTTCATCTCCAGATCATATATACAGTGGATCTTCAGTGGAATTGGGTTTCAAGCCTGGAACCGAGACCTTACCACTAGGAAACCGCGGTCCCCAGGAGACAAATGTAATCAACAAGGAAAAAATACAATCTCTGCATCCACAATAAAAAATGAGGAGTGATCTTCCCTTCACTTCCGTAATATGACGCATTTTGTGTTAATCTTCATAGTACACCGAAGAAAATCAAACGTCTCAACCACTTCCCTTATTCAGGTAGAATGTAAAATTTGGAATCCCTCTGCAATTGTGGTGTCAAGGTCACATACTAAAACTGATCACTCAGTGGCGGCTCGTCCCTAAGAGCTGCAGAGCTGCAGTCACCCTGAAATTATTTTAAAAGATTGTATTTTCGTGTTTATTGTAATTCGTATACTTTTCCACTTTGAGAATTCAGTGATCAACGAAAATGGCAAAAAAGTAAAAAAAAATGTAAAAAGAAGACGGAAAATCAATCAAGAATTAAGAGAGAGACAGACCAGAGCTGCATCAAGTTTTGCCCGTCCTAAGGATCCGATATTAACGCAAAGAGCAACGCGAAGCGGGAGAAAAGCAACCCTTTCTCCGCTTGAAACTGCTTTCATGTGAGTTGCATTTTTTCCAGCTCTCATTTGGCGCGACTTCCTCATTTGGCTCTTTTTCGCTTTTTCTCAGTTGTTCAGTCGTTAACCTACCAGCGGGCGAGCTTATACAAATTTTACGACATATCGGACATCGTATTACATCGTATGATATATATATATATATATATATATATATATATATAATCAAAACAATAAAATTATATAAAATTAAGGAGATGATAAAAAAAAAGGGATGATGATGAAAAAGGAAGGGTGTGTTTAAAAATACAGTATATAAAAATTAATGAAAGATGATAAAGAAGAATTAATTTAAAGAATTAAGATTATATAAAAATTAAGGATATGATGATAAAAAAAGTGTAACTAGTGAAATTAAATTAAAATTAGAGG
>BGPR01000810.1:70794-95297 GCA_013235015.1 Araneus ventricosus | reverse complement strand
CATACACACGAAGAGACACACCGATAGACGTTCAATACATTGATGGAATCGATGCAAAATTGGATACAGATCTGCAATTGTAGTGTCATGGTCAAATACTAAAATTGCGCACTCAGCTTGATGCGTTATAGATATATCGCGTTCACATACAAACGAAACTCAGATGGATAGATAGTCAACAAGTTGATGGATTAGACACAAAATTTGATATAGATCGTTTGCATATACACGAAAAGACACACCGATAGACGGTCAACACGTTGATGGAATCGGTGCAAAATTGAATACAGATCTGCAATTTACGAGATAAAAATGCAAGTATGGTTCATATGGCTAATTGAGTGTTTTTGAGTTTTCGTTTAAGATGCTCAAGAATGGACATACAGTCTTCCTTTACACCGCTTTTCTTCCAAAATTTGATAGAAAACTACATTTTTTTGTATTAAGACGGCATATTAAATTTAATTCACGTTGCGCATCGATTCCCAACCTTTACTTGACAGATTACCCTTGGACGGATACCATCCAAAAGTTATCGAAAATCTGCAATTTTGCGTGAAGACAACATGTCAATTTCATCTGTCTAATTGTTTGCATTATTGCGTTATTATCTTCACAAATAGTCAGACGTAATTCCCAAAATGGTTTTCTAGGATTCAATGAAGCCTGATACGTGGACTTTAATTCAAATCTTAAGGTAGATTGGATGTCGATTGCACTTGAACACTTCACTTGTAAGAGTACAAAAACGGTTTCATAACTATATTTCAGACGAAGGGAGTGGATAAATTTAAAATAATCTTTTGTTTCTTCGGAACCATTCCTGAGATTTTATGTGTTCACTGTCATATTTCTGTTTACAGATATTTTTGCAAAAGTTTCCATATCCAGGGTACAACCGGACTCTCTTTAGTACCACATATCGATCGTTTGATGAGAATTTCATATATCTGGGATTAGTATTCTTTGTTCTTACTATTGTAAAAAGAATCATTGAGGAAAAAAACGATGGCTCAAAGGTATGTTCACATCTGTAATATCTTATTTTAATATTATATGTAGAAATGTTCGTTTTTCCTTCTCTATCCACGCCCAGACCGTTTCACTTACTGGTACCAAATCTGGTACATTGATGAATTATTACGAATAGGAGCTAATGCCATAAATATTAACTCGAATTAGATTTTTGTTTATTTAATGCTAAGTGGTAAATGAGGGCATTTTTTGTCTATTTCTGCGAGTTTTCAACATATAGTCAAGATATAGATGACACGTTCAGCAGGCAAGTTAGCTGGTCCCACTATCTTTTCACGTATTCCCGTATGAGCAGTTAAACCATCTTGCATGAAACTATAGTGGATTTTGCCTTAATGCCGGGGCAACATAGTCTTCCATAAGTTTGCTGACATCAAAGTAAGTATCGCTTTTATAGCAAATTAGCAGATGCAGCACATTTCTGACTCATTTGTTATAAGGTTTTAGCCACATGGAACCAACATTTAAAACTATTTTTTTCGACGCGCAATCCTCGGCCACATAGTCTACATAACACATGTTTGAATATATATATATATATATATATATATATATATATATATATATATATATCCAAAATTGACTTCTCCTCTGATGCTTAATTAGTTTTAAAGTCTGAATTCGGAAGTTTGCAGCTTTCTGACCAAGGGAAAGACTTTTTTATACCATCTTAAAAACTCAGAGAATTATCAATTAAACTAGCTTATAACCAGAGTTGCTCGGTATTCGTTTTTTCCTACAAATATTGTCACTAACGTTTCCCCAACAAATTTAAAACTCCGTTGAATCCTCTCTTGTTGAATTAAAACTTTCAAATGAAGTCTCTTTTTATTACTTTATAATAGCATGGTTTGAATGAAAAGGCGAGAAGTCTCGGAAAAGAACATTCATTTTCAACTTTTAAACAATGCGCCGTATATCAAGCAACTGCAACTTCACAATGAACAATTATACTATGCGGAATTTTCTCGGCGTTACTGATAAAAATATAAACTTAAAATATCTTTAAAACGAATAAAATGTGAATAAAAATATGTTCTGCGAAATGAAAAATCAGAAGACAGAAAAAGAGAAAGCAAAAATTCAAGAAAACGATACATTTTCGATGTTTGCAAATTAAAACACTGATGCATACATAACATTCCGCCTCGCGTGCTGAAAATCATTTGCAGAAGAAAGGCGTTTTCGAAAATTTAAAAAATTGTTAAAAATCATTAAAGTTGCACATAAGTTCCAAAATAGTTTTAATAGAACGGGGAAATTTTTGATTTTCCAACGTTATAAAAATTACGGTTCTCTAATGAGAATATATGAATAAAATTGGAGAAAATTGAAAACCATTTAACATTAAATAAATAAAAACCTAATTTGAAATATATATATATATTTAAAACAACATAAAAAACAATTTCTTTTAGAAAATCTAAAAATTTAAATAATACACAAATAAAAGAAAAATTATACTAAAAGAAGAAAGCTATTTTTGCATTAGCGCAAAAGCTGCGTCAGCAAAAAAGCAACATATCAAAACATACAAGAAACAAAAGACAAAAAAATAAAAAACATACAAGAAACAAAGCACAAAAAAAGGAAGACAAAAATTTAATAATTTTTAAAATATCATGGCAAGCCGTTCGTCAAAAGAGAAATCCGCCTATGATATTAAAAAGTGCTTTTTTCTGCCTAATGCACCAGTCTTTGTTGCTTAAGGAATTATCATTCAGACTCTGGAAACAAAATGCCTGCTTTGAACCAAAAGTTCGGATTTAAAAGTCTGTCTTTCAATTGCATTATTACATTATTTCTTCTTTACTTTTTCTCAGGAGCTAATGGAAAGTATGGGAATGACGAAATTTCCTTACTGGGCGAGCACTTTTACGAGTAACTTCATTACTGCCTTCATCATCGTGTTGGTTATTACCATCATTTACAAAACGTCTGCGAAGAATACGGTTTTCCACATACAGACAGATTTTTTGCTTCTGTTTGTTATTCTTCTGTTGTTCATGGCTAGTCTAATATTATTCTGTATGACAATCAGCATATTTTTCAATCGAGGTGAGTATTTCACTTCATAGATTTTATAAACTATCCAATGACAAATTTTCTGCTTTCCTTATTTGGTGTATACATAATTTCCGCCATACCGACTAACTCCATAGCTTCATGGCCATACCGACCATGACGACTGTATAATGCATCGTCAATCGGATTCTGCAAAATTTCAAACTTTGCTTGAAGATGTTAATTGATGTTTGTATAAAGTCAATATCCTATAAAGTCAAAAAGTTATCTATTTTTAAAAGCTAACTACTGTTTATGTTTATTGTACTAACCAATTTCCTCCGTTCAACTCAGTAGCCGAGTTTGTATATTTGTAAGGTCTCGGCTTCGGGACTGAAAGATTGCAAGTGCCAAACCCGATTCCCCTAATGATCCGCCGTGTATGGGGCCTTTGCAAGTTAAATCATACGTAGTGGGCCAAACGTCCTCCGGCTGGTGTGGTACGGAAGTTTGGAGAGGGGGCGCCAGCTCAGGCGCCATCCTCGTCATATGACTTAACGCCACCCTACATTTTCGATCAGAACCCAAGAGGTCGAAAAGCGATTATATGACCGTGGTTCAAAATGACGAGGACCGTCCCCAAAAGCCCTCGTTTTGCTTCAAAATGGTATAACTAATCTAAACCGCTCAACTTTAGATGTCCAGTTTGCTACTTTTTTTCAGGTACAAAAAAAACTCCCATTTTCAATATATCAAGGAATCTGTTATTTGTGTATTTCAAAAAGTTTGAAAATATAAACAAATAATTAATTAGTTGGATATTGCATATTACAACTAAGAATTAAATATTCCGGTGGTATGTTGTGACTTTGACGCCTTGGCAATTGCTAATGGAAGTTGACTGATTCCGTACAAACCATTCTTATCCATAAGGTTAATGACTGTTTCCCGCAGTTTTCGAAGTTTCTACCATACATTGCTGGTGGGTAAAAAAAAGATTTTTTCCCTCTAAAATATAAAAAGAGATAAGAAAACAAAATTTTTTGTACTTATAAAAAAGCCGCGCTAGAGATACTAGAAATCAAAGCAAAAAATGTCTCTTAACAAGCAACATCACCTATCTCTATATTTTGAAATTTCGAAGAGGAAGAAGATACTCAAGATTTCGCAACCAATGACAAATATTTGAGGGGACATACGACTCCTACACCTCGAAAAAATGGGAGAAACTGTCAAATTCGATACATTATATCTCTTAAACAATGCAATTCACAAACTCCCTTTTTTTCTAGAAAAATTTCTATTCTTTCTCTTATGGTACACACATTTTCAAACCTTTATATTGGTATGTATTTATTTGAGAGAGTAATAAATATGGTTTAATTTTTGGATAAAAAATGTGATAGTCACCTTGTGCGCATGATTAAGGATAAAGTATTGGTCTAAACACAATATTTTGTATCTAAGTAACCCAAACAATCTGTTCAAGAAACTGAACCACAATTTATTAACACTTAAATTAATTTCTTTTTTATATACCAATTTAAAATAAAATGTTAAAAATAGTTAAAATTTCAGTTTTTGTCACCCTCCGAAAAACTTCTTTGGAGAAAATATGAACAATTATTACAGTTCAATTTGTTGATCATGGCACAATACATATTCAGTAAACATTTTATGCAAAAATATTCGACAGTTCTTGAGATATTGTGCGCGCGATATCAAAAAAACACATTTCGAAATATAGCGCTTTAAATACAAGGCCATTTTCAATGTTTATGTTGAACATCCTTCATAACTTTCATAATTATGGGATTTTTTTAACGGATTTTGTTTTACTGAAATTCCAATTCTATGTTGTCTTTTTTCATAGTTTAAAAGTCTTTAATCAAACTAGATTTTGTATTCCATTTGTATGGTTATTGATAAGGTAATTTAAATTTAAATTTTAATTTTTAGATTAGTATTTGTATGTATTGAAAATATAACACATGTTTTGATTGATTGAAATATTTAACTATATATATATATCAACCAAAATATAACCTGTTATATATGAACATTCAAAACAACATATTATATATAAATTATATTGTAATTGGTTAAGGGTTAATAAGTACAATTATTTTTTTAAATTATTGAAATGGATTGGAACAATGTAAACATAAAACACAAAAATAATATAAAATGTTCAGAGAATTATAGCAGAATGAAGTGAAAATAAAATAAATAAAATTGCAATATTTCAACTGAAATATTTACATTTGTACTATAAAACTGTAAAGACAACATGGAATTTGAAAAATCTATTGAAATTTAGATGTAAAAAGTAAGAAGTGAGTTTCATAGTCATTTCATTGCAACAGTCGCGTGTATCTCTGAAATACAAATAGCAGATTCGCAGAGTGCTATTGACGCCCCGAAATCCAAACGATGACTAACAGTTTGTCGAAAGGAGCAGGAAGAATAGATAAGACCAAGCTTCTGTAGCACTCTCTGGTAAAAAAAGATATGACACGAAATTCTTATCGAATGTATCTCTCACAAACGCGCGCTTGCTGGAAGGTTAAATAAATAGCAAAAGAAATCGACCTAAAAGTCACTTTTCATCTTCATAATTCTTAGACTGAATGACAGTAAGTACAGTTCTAAATTTCACCGAAATCAATTGCATAACAACTTTTTTGCGCAAGATGTTTTACATATTCCTAGTTCGAAAACAGACAAAAATGAAACATGTACATATTGTTACAGTCATGGAAAGTCTCTTCCCAGCAATGCAGGTCTTATGGTTGGAAAGAGAGTTTTACAAGGTGAAGCATGGAGTGACCTCAGCGACTCTCGTGGCACGCATGACCTTGGCGACAAACTTGGCGACTTGGCGACAAATTTGGCGACCTTGGCGACAAATAGATTATTTTCGAAAATGCAACCCTTTTCTCGATATTTCTATTAGGGGCCGATTTTCTATGTGATGTCACGGCCTGACGGGTAGAGTATATAAGACCGCGTTTGGATCACAGCAGCGTCTTTGATCATCTTGTTACTTCACTGTGAAGCGTGAACGTCTTCGGAGTTCTATCTGCTGTGTGAGCTAATCAGCTGGTGAGCTGAGCTGTTATTGTCGTGACTAGTTATTTGCTGACTGTTTGTGCTGTTAGATATCAAAGTGCTGAACTGTCATTACCTGTGAATTGTTGTCTGTTTACGTTGCTAATCTGTGAAAGAACTATTGTTTCCTGTACCTGTGCTACGTGTTTTCCTACATATTTGTAAATAAACCTTCATTCTCCATTATCCTGCGTGTTGGACTGTTTACACCATACATCCACGGTAAGATTTTGTGCAACAATATATCTTTTCTTGTACAGAATATAATTTCAGAATTTTTTTCAGTTGCATTTGCCTTGATTGCTGTTTTGGTTGTGCATCTTCTCTCTTATCTACTTCTGGAGTCGAGAATCAACTACGGCATGGAGCTTCATGAGGACTATTTCGCACTTTCGCTGTTTCATAAGTTGTGTATTTGCATATATCCAGGTGGAGCTCTACTCACTTCTTTTTTCATAATGCGTTTATTCGAGTTTGGTAGTAAGTGCAGAATTTTATATAATTTAATGTTTGTCTCTACTTGTTAAATAAATGAAGAAAATTTCTCGATCCTATTTGCATTGAATTGCTTAAAATTTCTTAAAAATGCTAAAGATGTTTTGCAATAATTGATTTTTCTGCTCCTTAAAAATTTTCCAAATACAAAATTTTTTTTTTCAAAAAGTTTTATTCCTTACCTAGCAATTAAATGGAATTTTATTTTCTTGCCTAGTTTATTTTAAAATACAGGATTATCGAAAAACTTTGGACTCGTTTCAAAGCATCACATCTAATAAAATATAAATTCTCATATTATGCAAGCAATTCTTTCGTATTGTTTTTAGCAGAGCTACACTAGTAGTTCTGTGAATACTAGGCATCTCATTCGAAAAATACAAATTAAGGTCTGCTTGTAATCACAGAAGTTAAAGGTTTGGTCTATTTTTTTGAAAGTGAATCCTTTACATAAGTTCCTGCTTTCACTAGTATCCACGAATTTTCAATTAAATGACTGCTTTTATCGGTATTCACAAAACAAATTGTAAATCAATCGATATTACCAAAATGATTCAAATATTGTAATGATGCCAAACTCGCCATTGACTCTCCAGTAATTGAAACCATTAAAACGGTCACAATCTTGAAGCGTACAAAAAAAATCAAAAATTCTTACTCAAACATTGTTTTCAGTGACTTCAAGGAACATTTATTGCAAACTCAAAGGAAATCGAAGGCCCCTTTTGGCAAATTTCGAGACGAACTTCCAAACGGGCGAGTTGAAAAAGGATCTCGGTTCGAATGCTCTTGAAATCTATGTTGCTTGATATTATTTTTATGCTATTGAAGGGCAGTTTTTACAGAATTGCAATCAGCTAATCACAATGCCTGATTTCTCCTAATTTCTCCTGACCAGCCACAACTGCCCTGCAGGAATGAAGTGCGAAAGTCTCATTCAAAGCGCATGCCTCGTTTTCTCGAGATCTCTTTCAAATTCTGGCCCACTTTTGCTTCTAGTAGTTCTTCCCACTAGGGAGAACAACGAGAACGTGGTTGAGAAGCCGCCAGTTAAATGAGAGGGATCTCGCTTCCATAATGAGTACATACATACGTAAGCCACACCGACCGACTCACCCAAAAGGTTTAGAGCCAGCAAGAATCGACGGGCAGGAGTCAGACCAGTAGAGAAAGAAAACGTTTCAGTTAGCAGACCTACCTATATGGAAGGTATGAATTACAAAGTTACGTGCAAATAAAAAAACTACAAACAGAAACATACAGAAAAACAATTAAAAGCATACGCAAATACAAACAAAGGCACACACAACACAAAAGCACCAACGGTGCTACCAAATAAAACCAACGTGGTAAAACTCAAAAAAAGGATAATGGGAAACAGAAACTCAATGAAAGGATTACTTATATGACAATAAATACTTTGAGTGCAGTAAATTAACGTACAGAAATTAAATGCAATTGAGATCACAAACGCTCCAAATCAGTGGGTGTAGTAATTGTGGTGTGTATCGTTTGGGCCCATCTCCGAAGACAGATCGTACCCCAGTAACAGGGGGATCGGGGCATTTTCTGATTGTACAGCAGGTCTTCGTGCTAGGTCGGGGTGTTTTACGTGAATTACTAGTAGTTTTGTCAATAGTAAACGTCGCGTTTCACCTCCCCTCCCCAATAAAAGACAAAATAAAAATTTCAGATCTGTTATTTATGGCAGTATTTAAAGGTTTATGCAATGATGTCATTCATTTTGAAGACAATATTGTTTACAGGAACATCATAATTTGTCTCTCGAGGAGGTACCTTCTTTCCCCCCATACATGCACTATATGACAATGCTACTTTAAAATTTTTAAAGCTACTTTTGCAATCTTGAAGCAATATTACACACCTACAATACAATAAACTACCTAATATAATGAAATAATTTTTTAAAGCAAAAATTGAAGAAGGTTTAAGAAGTGAAAAGGAAAGAAGCAAGTTTTCATTGTTATCTTGGTAGCTTGCAGCATTTAGCGTGCTCCTGGTGCTTTGCTTGTATCTTATTTTAACTTTTTATTGATTTGTGTTTTTTTGTTCAATCTTATATTCTTTTGTATTAATTAGTTTATTACACGCTTATATTATACATAGATTTCACTCCCTGTAATCACCAAATTGATATGTTAATTAATGTATATATTTAAAAGAAAAGTACACTATAGAGAAAAATTCCAGTTAAAGAGTGCGGGAACAAAATGAATAATAAACACACAAAGAACAAAATCTGTAATCGGTGAATCTTAAAGATATGAAAAACGTGTTAGAAAATTTAAAGCTGTTTATGGAGAATATAAAAGTTCAAAATACTAAACCATGAACAATTTTACAAACCCATAAATAATTTAAAACGAATAACACACAATCACAAAAAATTAAAAGGGATTATGCTTCTAAAAGTTGTCTTCTGTCATATTAATACCATAAGAACACATTAAGGTTTTTTTAAAAAAATGGAAACATTAAACCCAAAAACCTTTTTAAAAACAAAGGATTTAACCCTCTGACTACTAAGAGTTCTCAATCTGAATACAGTTGTATATGGAGATTTGCTTACTAATTGATCTGTAGAATGGATTCGTCCGCCCCGTTCCCCCTTTTCTCCTCACTATGGGTGGTGGGAGATATGAATTGCAGGCCTTTCATCTCTCATCTCTCCCCTAAGGGTCCCTTTAATGACCACTCGCCCAACTGCCTTCTCCCCCCTTTCTGAACAACAAAGGGCCGAAATCAGCCCCACTAGTATAGAAGTCGCATGGCCGGTTACGGCCGGCTTAGGAGTCAGAGTGTTAAAGATAAAATACACACAAACACAAAATAATTGATAACACACTAGGAATTTAAAAGTTTAAAGAAGAAAACGCACACTACAGATAAAAATCCAATTGTCGAATGCAAAAACTGAACACAGACGCACACAAAAACATCAAAGAATTAAAAAAAGATGCAGAATTTAAAAAATGAGAGTAGAGTAGAAAAAGAAATTAATTAAGAGTAGAGTAGAAAAAAAAATTTAAACGTACGAGGTGTGTCCGGAAAGTAAGTACCGTTTTGGAAAAACTCGCATAAAAAATGTTTTTTCAGGACAAAATTTATTTTCCCATGAAAGAGCATTTCGGAAACTATTTTTCTACGTAGTTACCACCATTGTTCAGACATTTGGAATAGCGGGAATTTTCATTTTTCCAGTTGAAAGTATTCCATTCCATAACTCAGGAGGGTCGACTCAAACCAATGATTGTGGAGCATTTTTTATGGTTCCCTGTGAAATAGAATCATGAACAGGAATTAGGACTGCGATACCATCTTCAAGCAACATCAACAAATATACATAAGGCAAATTACGTTTACATAGAGGTTTAATTTAATAGCAAGGTCGCACAATTACTCAAGTTATTAACATAACAGCTACAGAGGCAATAATACTCCCGAAAACCATGGACAATTCAAGACAGACACAAAGAATGCAAAGCAAACAATATACAGACGAAACAAAGCAGAAAACAAGCCAACAGTACATATTACTGCAAACGAAGATAATATATAGATAGACGAGAGTTGAAAAATAGGTTAAAAATACGATATATACAGTACTATAAAAGCAACATTGCAAACTCAATACTTAAAATTACTAAGCCATAGTGAAAAGGAAGCTTAAATGAATTTTTGAAAAAAAGTAGAAGATAGAAGACTAAAATACTTTTCGAAAAGAAGAGTAGAAGATGTTTCAAACAAAGGTATAAAATAGTTTTAAAATCAGATTATATTAAGATTCAACAAACATGCAAACCCAGGGTGATCAGCCGATATGTGACCAGATCACAACCTCTGAAGGGTGATCGGCCGATATGTGACCAGATCACAACCTCTCAAGGGTGATCGGCAGATATGTGACCAGATCACAACCTCTCAAGGGTGATCAGCCGATATGCGACCAGATCACAACCTCTCAGGGCTTGGAATCCGATTACCGCATCCGTTTAGATTATTAGGTTTATCCTTCCGACATTTTCTGATCTTGAGGAGAGACCCTTGATATTTAGTTCAAATTATTGATACGGATTTCCTGTATTCTATCTATTAATTTTTATCTAGATGTAGGAGTTCAGTGGAAAAATTTGACCAAATATCCGATGATCCCTGACATTAATATGCTAATGGTTATTGAGATGATGATATTTTCATGCTTCCTCTACACCCTTGTCATCTGGTATTTTGATGCGGTCTGGCCATGGCAACCCGGAGTGCGCAAGCCATTTTACTTCTTCTTAACTGTAAGTTAAATTTCTTTTTGTCCCTAATTGTCCTTTAAACTCTCCAATTACTCGCTTACTTTCAGCTTTCAGTAAATAACTAGCCGCCTTTGGAGACCAGCTTGCTTACCGGGAATGCTGATTTACTTTAATATAATTTGAATCTCTTATACATGATTTAATATTCATGGTTTACTTAACAAAGTAATTTTAAATTTCAAATTTTGATAAACATTTTAACCGTCTTGCACATGCTCAATTAATTGTCTGCATGAACGTCCCTAATGGAGGCAAGTAACTGTCCGCTTCACCTGACATCTAATTACACGCTATTGGCACCAACTTCACTTCCTTATTCCTAAAAAAATGTCTTGGATACAAACTTTAACCCTTTGAACGGCAAAAATATTTCAGCTGAATCTTTGAAAACGGCCTCTCTGTAGCCAAATGGTGAACGCAATTGTTTCGGGGCCGGTTTTCGGGTAATAAACAGAGAGCAACTTTCTACACCGGAGCCGGTTTAAGAGTAATAATCGAAGAACGACTTTCTGCGACGGAGCCGGTTTTAGAATAGTCATCAGAGAGCGACTTTCTACGTTTCAGCCGGTTGAAGGGTTGAAAGGGCGAGGTGCGTTTTACGCGTAACAGTATATTGCCGAATTAAAACATGCCGATGAAGGGAATTAAAGGTTAGCAACCATAATCTTATAGAGCTTTTTGAATTACTTCCTAATCTACTTAAGGGGACATACGACTCTTAAACCTCGAAAAAATTGGGTGAAAACTGTCAAATTCGATACATTATATCTCTGAAACAATGCTATTCACAAACTCACTTTTTTCCCTTGAAAAATATCTGTTCTTTTTCTTATAGTACGCACATTTTCAAACCTTTAAAGTGGTTTGTGTTTATTTGAGAGAGTAATAAATATGGGTATAATTTCTGGAGAAAAAATGAGATAGTCATCTTGCGCGCATGATTACGGATAAAATATTGGTCTAAACATAATAATTTGGGTATATAGTTAATCCAAACAGTCTGTTCAAGAAACTGAACCACAATTTATTAACATTTAAATTTAATTTCTATTTTGTATACCAATTTAAAATGAAATGTTAAAAATAGTTAAAATTTCAACTTTTCTTACCTCCCCAAAAAACGTCTTTAAAGAAAATATCTACAAAAATTGTGGTTCAATTTGTAGAACACAGCACAATACAAATTTAGGAAAAATTTTATGTAAAAATATTCAATAGTTCTTGAGATATTGTACGCGCAATATCAAAAAGACACATTTTGAGATATAGCGCTTTAAAGATATGGCCATTTTTAATGTTTATGTTGAGCAGCTCACAGACTTTCCTTCATAACTTTCTTAATTATGAGGATTATTTAACGTGGATTGTTTTAAATTCTTCAGAAAAGACTGGGAAATAATGTATATATTTTTCATAAATTCGAAAATTTTCGAGGTTTAACAGTCGAGGGTCCCCTTAATATCGTAGAGACTTTTTTTTAAAAGAAACTTCACAAACAAATTGATGATTAAGAAAAGAAAGCAAATTTCATTACAATGTTCCCAAATAATATGAAACAATAAACAGAATCTTCATTTCTTAGCTTTCAACAACAGAAGAGAAACATGCAAATAATTTTTTTTATAAAGAATGCCAACGTACGTAATTTCATTGCAACAATGAGGAGTCTTGTTATAGATTATGCATAAAAATAGGTACTTTTTCATTAGCCGGGCGCAAATGTCGCCAATTGTGAACAACGAAGTCGCCAAGAGCGAAGTGATTTTCCGTTAGACGGGCGCAAATGTCGCCAATTGTGAACAGCCAAGTCGCCAAGAAGCAAAGCGATTTTCCGTTAGACGGGCGCAAATGTCGCCAATTGTGAACCAAACGCGAGCTAAGTCGCCAAGCGAAACGATTTTCCGTTGGCCGGGAGCAAATGTCGCCAATTGTGAACCAAACGCCAGCCAAGTCGCCAAGAGAATGGTCGTAAGAAATTTGACAGAATTCTACATTATTTGGCGATTTTTCGCTTGCGCCCGGCTAACGGAAAAGTACCGAAAAATATTTATTTTAATTTGTGAAAATTAGGGCAAAATCGAACAACAATTACATTGACATCATTAAAAAGAATATTTTTAAAGGCATATAAAAATTATTTTTGTGTTGTAATATTTTTGAAAACTGTAGCCAAACAATTATTTTGCTTAATTTTTAATTAACTAAAATTCTAATAAAAATTTCGAAAAAAAAATGGCTCTAAGGTGCAAATTTCCATTCTCCCAATACATTTGTACCCTATTTTGTAGTTCTAGATCCAGCGGTCGGCCCTGGAGAGTACCAACACACATATTCTCCACTATTATTAGTATAAATTAATTCTGAGTTCCAATTTTTTTAGAAAAGCTACTGGTTTGGTGAAAAGTTAGCTGCTCCGAATGAAATCGAATTAGTAAGCAGTGCAAACTCTGTAGAAAACTTTGAGGCGGAACCGAGAAATGTTGTAAGAAGTGTCGTCATTAAGGATTTATCAAAGGTGATTATAAGCATTCATTTTCTAATTCTGTCAATATACTCCGATTCAGCTTATTTTGTTTCCATCTTCCAACGAAAAATGACATTACAAATCAAAGTTAAAAGCAGATCTTCCTGATTTAAGACTTTCATTAGACATATTGGAATTAGAAATGCATGCAGGTTAATTACGAAAGTTATTTACACCCCCTCCATAATTTCAGAACAACTGCAGCCATAGCTATAAAAGTGGTGTCTAGTTATAGTTAAGTCGCTATGAGCTACTCGATGAGACCACTGAGAGCGCTAGTTTTGGGAAACTTCAAAGTTAGTGTTCCTATCTTAAAACCGGTACGCGATAGGGGAAAAAATCAATGACAAAGCTGTACGGCAAGATCGATTTAGTACCAAACGATACATTGGGGACATTAATGCTAAAAACGTAGGGCTTAAAACGCATATTTATTTGCTGGCGATTTTCAACACTGTTACGTGACGAAATGTGTTAAAAAGAGAAAAAACAACTAGTTTCACAAGATACATTTATTTTATATGTTCAAGCTGCTCTCAATCAGTTACAATAGAGATTTGTGCCCTTACTTGAATTTTACGTTGCAAACTTTTTAGCACATCCAGTAGTGGCAATTGGTAGTCATAAGTAGGAGACAAAATATAGGAAGACAACTGAAGGTACTGGGATGTATGGGGATCGATAGCAAAATTTAAAATTTTTTCGACCAAATGGTAAGTTTAGGATGTTCTGAGCAAATTAGGACAGATAATTATAAGTTAACAGTTGAAAGTGGACAAATGAAACAAATTTTTAATTCTTTTCAGCAAAAAGTGAGGGGTGACCACCCCCTTCCCCCCGCCCGACTCGCCTCCACTGAGCATATCAGTTTGCACGCTGGCTCAAAAAACAATAATAAGTCATCGAATTTCCTGTTGGCGAAAGCACCATCTGTTTGAGTTATTCCCACAGATATTGGTGTAATTTTTGTACGTGTTCTCCTTTTGCCCATGCTTTGTGACACCACAATTCCAGTATTACGATCAAACGAATGTGCATTCTAAGTGTTCTGTCGTTAGTATTAACATTCATATAGTGTCTTTTTGTGCTAAATCGATGATGCTCTACAACTTTATACTTGACTTTTTTTCCTATGTTACACCATTTCTCAGATACGAACATTAATTACGAGGTTTACAGCCAGGTGGTAGTGAAAGTCGTCTCACAGCGTAGCGCTCAGCCACCTTACAGTAAATAGAAACCATATTTATGACTATAGCTGCAGTCATTCTGAAACTAAGGGGGTGTAAGTAACTTTAGCGGGAACCCTATACGTCTGTCGTATATTTGAGTCACAGAACTCCAGTATTTTTTTATCGTTATTTTGTTTTTTTAACTTCATCGTATATCAAGTATTCAAAGATAAAGTATTAAAATCTTCTAAAAAATCGCCCTTGAGATTTTCACGTATCTTCACGTTTTAGTCCACCGTGAGTCCGAAACACACATTTTTGGAATTATGTCTGCCTGTCCGTGGGTCTGTATGTCTGTGAACGCAATAATCCAAAAATAGGTTGGTCTACAGTGATGAAATTTTGCATGTGCTTCCCACACCAAATTCAGATTTCTATCAAATTTTTAACGAAATTAGCCTCAGGAAAGTGTCCGTGTGCATTCGACTACAATTACACAGAAACGAAAGGAGCTACAAAGATTAAAAAAAAAAAGATGTATAGTCAGGGTCGGATTATTAAACAGGCAAAGTAGGCAACTGTCTATGGGCCCCGCAACTTTATGGGGTCCCGAGGTCTCGAGATTTTTTTGAGGTACTTTCAGAATAATTTAAATTTGATTTAAATTACAAAGATCGTGCATTGGAGCTCAGACGAATCAAAATCAAGTATCGTTTAAATTTTGGAACATTGTTCTACCAGCATTACTAATTAATTACCTTTTGCAAGTTATTTTATAAATTTGAAAGTTATGTTGCTTTCCTACAAATGCATGCTTTTCGTTTTCTTCTAGCTTTAATAGTTTCCGAGATAATGGGTGTTAAATTTTGCAGCCATCTTGCATTTCATCCCCCCTTTTTCAGTTTCTCTTAAATATTTCAAAATCTATTCAATATTCAGATTACATATAATCAGGAAATTAAAGAGTGTTAAATTTCCTAGAAACACATGCTTTTAATTTTGTTTTAGCTTTAATAGTTTCCGTGATAATGGATTTCAAAATTTGCTGCCTTCTTGATTTTCACCCCCCCCCCTTTTTGAGTTTTTCTTAAATACCTCAGAAACTATTAAAGCTATAATAAATTAAAGCATGCATTTTTGGGGAATTTTCTGACCAATAATTTGTTTCATTACATATAATTTGAACATCAAAGGGTTTTCGAAATATTCAAGAAAAACTAAAAAAGGGGGATAAAATACAAGATGGCTGCAAATTTTGAGACCCATTATTTCGGAAACTATTTAAGCTAGAAGAAATATAAAAGCATTCATTTGTAGGGAATTTTAAGATAGTTAATTTATTGTATTAAATGCAATTGAAAATTGAACAGTTTTCGAGATATTTAAGAAAAATTTTAAAGGGGGGATGAAATTCAAGATGGTGACAAACTTTGAGCCCCATTATCTCGAAAACTTTAAAAAGCTAGAAGAAAACTAAAAGCATTTATTTGTAGGGAATTGTTTGGTCTTTAATTTGTTAAAATCAATTGTAATTTGAAAATTACAATTGATAGATTTCGATATATGCAAAATAAACTAAAAAAAGAGGGGATGAAATCCAAAATGGCAGCACGAGCTCACCCCCTCCCAGGGCCGGGAACTTTTAGTATGTTCATCAGAAGCCCCTCACGAACATTTGTACCAATTTTCAAAACTATACGATTTAATGTTTTTTTCTCAAACCCTTTGTTGACTGGATTATCAACTAAGATTTTTTACAAATTCACACACTTTGAGACTAATTATCTCAAAAACTATTAACGTTGAAGAAAAATCAAAGCATCCATTTGTAGGGAATGGCAAGCTGTTTAATTTGTTAGATCGTATGTAATTTGAAAACTGGATAGTTTTTGAGATATTCACGGAAAACTGAAAAAGGAGGATGAAATCCAAGATGGTGGCACGAGCTCACCCCCAGGGCCGGGGACTTTTAGTACATTCATCAGAAACCCCTCACGAACACGTGTACCAATTTTCAAAACTATAAGATTTAACGTTTTTTTTCCCAAACCCCTCGTTGACTGGACTACCAACTAAAATTTTTCACAAATTCATACACTTTGAGACTAATTATCTCAAAAACTATTAATTCTTGAAGAAAAATCAAAGCATCCATTTGTAGGGAATGGTATTCTCTTTAATTTGTTTGATCATATGTAATTTGAAAACTGGATAGTTTTCGAGATATTCAGGAAAAACTAAAAAAAGGAAATAAAATCCAAGATGGCACCACGGGCCCCCTGCCCCCAGGACAGGGGACTTTTAGTAGGTTCATCATAAGCCCTTCACGTACACGTGTTCCAATTTTCAAAACTATATGATTTAATATTTTTTTCACCCTCAATTTGGACCTCCGTGGACAGAACTAATAGTGCTATTTTGTGTTAGTATACGAGAAGGCTGAGCGCTTTCGGGTTTTGTCTTTATCTTGAAGGCTTTGCCGCGTCAGTCCCTCTACTCTTGCGGTACGTACAGGTACGTATATTCTCACGAGGAGAACCGGAGAGAAGTTGTTGTATTATGTAAATATACGAGAAAGGCGAGGGCAGTACAGTACTTCCTTTTCTTTAATTTGAATATCTGTTGTACATAAATTTATCAGAGATTGTAATAGTAAAATGCTAGTCTATTTCGGTCTCAGTCTAATTTAATCATATCTGGTTGAGTTATTGTAACATCAAGTTAAGATCCTATATGTCATTTGTCACCTGTGTTAATAGGTGTCGTATGTGTAATTTTAATCCAATACTATTAATGTAATTCTATCTCCTCCCAGCTGGCTGGTTGAACCATGTAATTATTTTAAGAAATTGTATGTTCCACCAGTGTTCGTGGTGCAGAACGTAGCAATTTTTTGTTATTTTAATAAATCTACACCAGCTTGACGGTGGCTGGGGTTCCTTGGGGTCTCCAGGCCAGCTGCTGTTGGCTCCCTTTCTCTCCGGACCGTTTCAGGCCTTAAGCCAATTTGGAGTCTGATTCAGAGGGGGTTGTGTAGTTGTAGTCTATTTCGGTCTGTTATTCATATAATTAGGAAGATATTTGACATCCTTAATAACTCATCTTAAAGCTTTCCATTTTGCACATACAGGTTATCCAACAAGGACGCTCTTCGAAAGTCCTTCTACGTGATGTGTCCTTAAAGTGCTATCAAGGACAGATAACTACTCTTCTGGGTCACAGTGAAGCTGAGAAAACATCGTTAATTAATATACTTGCAGGTAGAAGTTTATTCTTGATACGTTATGAGTTTGACAAATTTCATGTTTTTATCAGGAACACCAATCAGGTCAGTTTTATATCTGAACATATAGGGGGAGAGGGCATTTGTGAGCAATGACGATACCAAAAGAATGTAAAATATGAGGCAAACTCGAAAATAAGCTCGTAGATACAAAACTTTTGTTATTAACATTGAAGAACTACAACAGTTCATTACTTTTCGACATAATCACCATTCAGATTGAAACACTTACAATGTTTTATAAGGTTTGAAATGTCTTCTTCAAAATAATCTACCACAAGGAAATTAAACAACCCTTGAATAATATTGATGGCTACGTCGTCATTGTCGAAGTGATATGAGGCAAGCAACTGTTTCATTTGGCTGGAGAGATTGTACTCACTAGGTGCCAAATCTGGGCTACAGGGGGATGATCAAAATATCTCAAAGGTTCTGTTGCAAAATTTCATGACTAGAAAACCATCGTGAGTGCCTGCTGCCGAAAATCTTTTCGTGCGCCAAAATTTTATTGCTGCAAACACTTTACATTTGTTGGCATTTTTTTCGTTGTTCACTTTCATTTGTTCTAGTAGAAGAGTTAATTGCAGTACAGTCTTCTAATTATACTCACCAGTACCTAAAGAAACTTGCGTAATGCGCAACGGGAATGCAGTTGTTATCTCCGTTCATTTCTCGTATATGCGTAAAAGCAACTAAGTCGCGAATTCCCCTTTTAAATGTATTTATATATAGCTTATAAAAGAGTTTTAATAAGAAATGTGTATACGTCTTTACAGAAGGTTTTTTTCCACTACAATGACTCAATTGTGAACGATCTTTACACAACCTTTGAAGCGAATAATTCATGGTGAGAACCGAGTGAATTTCCAATATCCCACAATGCAAAAGTCTTGCTGCACATTCATTTTTGTTTGCTACCATAAAAGCAAAATCTCTGCCATCTCAAGATTGCTATACAATATTTACCAACTTTCAATGCGTCTTTGACGGGTGAAAACAAAAAGATTCCAACATTTTTAGTCCAAAAACTCATACGACGGTAAAGTTTTTGGCTTGTCTTCGTCTGGCTTGATTGCATCTGCCGTCGTTACAGCCTGTGAGTAACGCATCACCATCCGAACTAGCCTAAATATGGATGTTGATGCGTGTTAATAAAAGTGAAAAAGTTTTCAACATCTGATCAATCTTCTTACGTTTCCGCTCATGCATTAACCCGTTAGCGCCCAACGTCCTATTTATAAGACAGTTACATTTCACTTCCCTGGCTGAACCGAATGCATTCCATTGTTTTTTTGCTTTGTCTATGAAATCAATAGGTGTTATAGGTATGTAAGGCTATTATTTGCCTATTCGAAAAACATAATCTCCCAGCCTTAACAACTGAATTGATTTCTCCAATTTATTTCGACACTTTGCAAGTATAACTACTGACTATAAATACTACTGACGAACAGTCGGCGAAGTCAGCTAGTCTACCAGACGCTGGGCATTGACAACCACGCTGTTCTACTCCATTTGTACCAACAACTGGTTTGTATTCCACTCATTCCCGTTGATAGATTAGGCAAGTCATTCACGGACGTTCCAAAGTTTGTTCTGAGACACCTTGTTTGAGAAGGTTCGAAGTCCCAGACTGACTCCCACACACTTTCCCTCGCCCCTGGGCTCTCCAAACACACACGGGTGGTTTATCGCCTCCTCGAAGGATCATATTTCATTTGTATGGCCTTCCATTCCAATGGATATCAAATTCGTTTGAATTCCACAGCGCTGTCTATCTGCACCAATTTTAATCTGGATGTCACATTGGCGAAAGATTTTGCCTCCCCGTGTTCCAAAAATCGTGGAGTGGAATAGCGGTGAATGTCCCGCTTAGAAACTGAGCGATGAGAACGAAAATTAGAAAGTGCACATTATATTTGGTGCGTTCAGTGCACAAGAGAACCAAGTCCAGTATGAGATGATGTGACTCGATTCTCTTGTGCTCCAAACTTCCATTTATTAAAGTATAAAAATTATTATATTTATTTGCACTGTTGTACTCTTTGTATAATACATAAATATTGGTGATATATTTATGGCACAACAGTTATACATTTGAAAATTTCAGGTAAAGAACTTCCAATAAAAGGTTCTGCTTCTATAATTGGCTTGGATATTTCGACAAACAGGACTCGCAAATTTGTTGGCGTATGTCCGCAACACGATGTTCTGTACGACGAACTTTCGGTTGAGCAGCATTTGAAAATCTACGCTGCCGTAAGTAACACGATTTTAATAATCTTTACTCTACCTTTTCGATTTTCAGGGCTTGCTACTTTATTTAACAATAATAAAAGCGTGAAAGGTGAAAAAGTTTAACAGCAATTTAAAGCTTCTGTAAGTTTATTTATTTCAAATATCAATAATAATTTTCTCTTAAAAACTTTTAAATTTATCTATTTAAAAGAAAGCACGCTACAGAGAAAACTCCAGTTACAGAGTGAAGAAACAAATTGAGCACCAAACACACAAAGAACAAAAGCCGTAATCAATGAATCTTAAAGATATTAAAAAACTTATTACAAAATTAAAGACTGTATACAGTCGGCATAAAAACATTTAAAAACATGGTAAGAATATAAAAGTTCTAATCATTAAACCATTAAAAAAAATTATAAATGCTTGAAAACACACGGTCACGCAGTAAATTGTCAATCTAGAACGAGATATTTATTATGAACAAGATATTTTCAGATATTTATTTACAGATGTTATTTTCAAATATTTACAGTTGGTAAAGCAAGAATAATCCAGTCTTTAAAAGCTACAGCAATTCAAATCAGCTCACAGCACAGAGCACGATAAAAACTCAAAGACAATACGCCGCAAAATGGCTTTGAAACTAAGTTCAACAGCCTCGTCACCGACGATCGCGAGTTACGTTCACTTGATCAGAGCAAAGCAGCAACTGAACTTATAATGATGACGGTTTTAACGTAAGACTACGTTCCTCCCATTGGGGTCTCAGGAAGGAAATTGATTGACACTCCAAAACGCCACAAAACTTGGTATGGGAGATCCTCTATTGTAGTTCAGAGACTACTAAGTCGCTAAGTTGTGCAAAAAGACGCGTTCCTCTACATCTCGGTAACTGCATATGTTAAAACATAACTAATATCTTTTTTCAGAGATAAAGGGTAGCAACAGAAGTTACAAAAAAAAATTGAAAATCGGAAAAGAGTCACGTGAGTAAAGTATTCCTACGCCTTTAACATCAGCGGCTGTTTGAAAAAGACAGCCCTTTTTTTTATTGTGGCTCCCCACACGATTAGTCCATATTTGATCTAACTGCATTTCACATTGAATGAATTTATGTTTATTTAATGCATTACATGTATTATTATTTTTGAAGATTGTATTTTTATTCTGTATTTCTTTGAATATTTGTTTATACAATGTATCACTTTTTCTTTTTCGCCTTACCCACCGCCCGTTAAAAAGTTCCCGTGGGTAATAAATAAATAAAGCAAAACACAAATTTGGATCAGTTCCACATGAAGTTCCTTCAGGAAGGCAACTTACACCTTCCCCCTGAAGTATTGAGGCTATTGCAGACGCATTTGCTTCAGATGTCATCTAGGTTTTCCAAGGCCACTCTGACCAACAGAAGCCGTTATCTTTCCCCTTTACCATGAATCTTTGGTTCATGGACTTGCCCAGATACGCTAGAGCAGTGGGATACCTCTCAACAGCTCCATGCAGGCCAGATTAAGCCTTGTAGAAATCTCTTGGCAGTACAATCTCCGGGGGCCTGGCTTTCGTCTTCCAAAACCCAATATTTTTTATTTAACGCCTTTACACCCAAATTTAAGTAATAAATACTAAGACAACTTTAAATAAAAAAAAAGTTAACGGGCGTCTAGCATGCAGACGCTACAGTTTGTTATTTACTGTCCACTGACCATCGACCATCTACCCAAATAACATCATGCAGGAATGTGATAATGAAATCTAAAATTTTTAATGTGAGAGGGTTTTGCTTTAAGTAATAGATTTTATATCTACTCCTTTCCTTGACTTGAGGAACGTTCACGTTCAAATGCAAAAGAAGTCGTTGAAATGGTTTCTGCATTTATATGTAATGTTCATTGAAATCTCAAATTCGATCTCACTATTTGTATTGAATTTTAGATTAAAGGAACTTCATTGGGACGACTAACTTATGAAGCTGAGCAAGTTCTGAATAGTTTGAAGCTGTCCAGCAAAAAGGCCGAAATGGTGTCAAATTTATCCTACGCAGACAAAAGGAAACTAAGCCTTGCCATTGCGATTATTGGCCGTTCCAAAGTATGTTACTTGCCATTTATTTTTTACTGATATTCCTGGCGTTGCTCGGGTTGAAAATGTGTTCATGACTATTTTGTCAGCAAACTTTGAAGAGCTTATATCATAAACAAATATTTTCAACACAGCGACGATTGCAAACATAACGCACTTTTAACTGTAACCTGTGTTAACTGTTAATAGAATGAGATATTTTCTTTTTATTTCTTTTTTCTAGTTATAGACGTTTTGAATGGAACGAAAGATTATTTTCATTTTTTGATTCCAGTAATATTTAAGGTCATGGTTTTTAAAAAGTATCTTTCGGCCGTGCATTTACAGTTGTTGAAACAATACGTCACAAATTATGTGACGTATTTGAGTGACGTAACGTGTTGAGTGACGTATTCGAGTCACTGACGTAACGTAATTGACTTATTTCTTTTTTATACGGATAACAGAACAGGTAATTCAGTCCGTGTTTAGCACTCATTCCGCTCTTCATTTCTGAAAATCTCATCCGCATTCCATTCTGGTTGCTTCTGCATAAAAGATAAGATGAATATGATTCAAGCTCTTTAACGATCTTATATATAACTTTCTTTGAATAAACGTTATCCATGAAAGTTGTTGAGTATTTTTTCGGCATGGAACGCATTATCGTATTTTACTTTGATTTCTATGGGAAAAATTATTTTTCATAATGAGTAATCTTCTGGAACGACTTATACTCATTACGTAAGGCTTCAGTGCATTTTAACATGCACTAGATCCACATGCATTGATTGTTCGAGTTTCGAACCCGAAACAGTCCGGTTCCGCGGTCGAGACCACGCCAAGCCACCGCAGCTGTCCTCTCCGTCTAGGACTGGAATAAGATGAAACTATTTCCCTTATGCGACTCCCGAAAAACGCTTTATTTAGGTGTAAGATTTGGCTAATATACTGTCCTACCGCCATGAGAGAAACACCAGACATGCCGGTGGCGGTCTTTATGGAAATGAGATATTGCACTGCGTTTTGACGTTGAAGGAAAAAGCTTTATATCATTTGGCGCAGACAGAACCGGTGGAAGTCTAATTTCGCCTTGTACTTCTGTCGAAAACAAATTCCTCACCTAACGAAGTGCGCTTAGTTTGCCAAATGTTGCGGTTGATTTTGCATCCGTTTCCCTCCTTTCTTCGACACTTTTCAAAATCATATCATGGAGGGGCATAAAAATAATACCCCTGGCGTCATTTACGTTTATTAAGCCATTGCTAACGACTGAGATAAAAAAAATCATGTTATTTTCCAGTGCCACTCGCTCTTTCTAGGCCATTGGTCAAAGTGACAAAACTATGGTGCCTTTATGTCAGTTTTTAAAGTCAAAAACAATGAAGGGGTGTAAAAATAATACCCCTGGTGTCCTTTATTCTCATTAAGCCATTGCTAATGACTGGGATAAAAGAAATCATGTTATTTTCCATGTGCCACTTGCTCTCTCTAGGCCACTGACCAAATTGATAAAACTATTGTGCCTTTATGTCACTTTTCAAAGTCATATCATGAAGGGATGTAGAAATAATACCCCTGACGTCATTTACTCGCATTAAGCCATTGCTAACGACTGGAATAAAAGAAATCATGTTATTTTCCAGTGCCACTTGCTCTCTCTAGGCCACTGTCCAAAGTGACAAAATTATTGTGGCTTTATGTCACTTTTTAAAGTCAAAAACAATGAAGGGGTGTAAAAATAATACCCTTGATGTCATTTACTCGCATTAAGCCATTGCTAACTACTGGGATAAAAGAAATCGTGTTATTTTCCGGGTGCCACTTACTTTCGCTACACCACTGACCAAAGTGACAAAACTATTGTGGCTTTATGTCACTTTTTAAAGTCAAAAATAATGAAAAGGCTTAAAAATAATACCTTGGTGTTACTTACGCTCATTAAGCCATTGCTAACAACTGGTATAATAGAAATCATATTATTTTCCGGGTACCACTTACTCTAGCTAGGCCACTGACCAAAGTGACAAAACTATTATGCCTTTTTAAGAAACACTTTTAGGAGTCTGGTTATACCTACTGACATCATAGACAAAGCAAAAAAAGAAACTCGTGGAATACATTCGGTTCAACCAGGGAAGTGCACTGTCCTATAAATAGCACACTGAGTGTTAACGGGTTTAGCCATTTCTAACGAGTAAGATAAAAAAAAATAATCATGTTATTTTCCGAGTGCCACTTACTCTCGCTAAGCC